>MU160070.1:0-88889 GCA_015888305.1 Antheraea pernyi | reverse complement strand
TCTTAAATGTAATCTCGTAACATTAGTTATCATTGTGCCAAGTTTCGTCAAAATCGGTTCAGTACTTTCCGAGTGATGCGCGTTCACAGGGACAGACAGACAGACAGACAGACAGACAGACAAAAATTTTAAAAGGGTTAGTTTTGGCTTCTATATCGATAACAAAGCCTACCCCGATCAAAATTTTCAAAAAATATTTAATGTACAGATTTGACCTTGCTACAGTTTTATTATAATATAGATAATAATATAGTTACTTTGTTTTGTATTAAACTCTTGATTACTCCGATCAACAATAACTAGATATCGGGTCGGCACAAAAATACGTCTCAGTAAATAACAGCTCACTTGAAATGTGAGCTTTTATTTCGTTTGTTTGAAACACAGCCAATGTAAGCACGTTTCACAATGCCACAGTGTATTCAAAAAATGCAAAAATTATACCCGAAAAAGCAATTTAGCGGCCGGATTATCTTACTTTTGCTAATTACATGTTGAATAAGTTATATTTTAAGCTTTAAACTAACAAATAATATCAAATTTTGAACAAAATTACCGATTTTAAACCTGTGGTACAAATGTTTGGCCTAGGCTCTCCGACCACGCACAATAACGGGAAAACGTACTTTATTCGTTACGTGTGAAGGTTGAATTCACACTAAATGTTGTTTAAATTGTCTTTTGTGAGGGGAGTAATTATTGCTTTGCTCATTTTATCGTAATTATTAGATAATATTTTGAACATTTGTACTTTATTACTAGGTGTCATGGTTGTAATTAGGTTGAACTTAAAACTTTTTTGCTCCCTTTCTTAGTAAGCAAATATCTACACATAAGTATATATTTACGCGGACAGCTTTTAGCTTCGATTTTGTACGTGACCCTTTCTCTAGTTATTGTTGATCGAAGCTTGATTATATTACGCGCAAGCACGAACTGGTGGCTATATTCAGAGCGGTCAAAAAGAACATAAGTATATATTTACGCGGACAGCTTTTAGCTTCGATTTTGTACGTGACCCTTTCTCTAGTTATTGTTGATCGAAGCTTGATTATATTACGCGCAAGCACGAACTGGTGGCTATATTCAGAGCGGTCAAAAAGAATGAAGACTACTGTAGTTTTAATTATTATGTTACTTAGATTTTGCTCATTTTTTAGAATTGACGTATCTTTCGTAAACAGAACATTTTTCAGGATCATCCAAAGTCTTTTATACCTCTCCTGTCTCTCTGTGAGTGTACTTATGTACACTCGTTAGAAGTTTTACTTCTTTGCCGTAACAAGATAGAGATCTTTTCAAAATTTTTATCTTTCGCCTTATTTCACGTTTGTGGAAAAACGACACTAACAATAGAAAAAAGATATTTAATACATTGAACGTTTTAATACAAAGAAATACAAACCCTAACGCGCCAAAAGCAGTATGACTTCAAAAACAATTAACTTACATTCGCGTTTATAATATTACTTAGGAAGCTGGACAATTGCGTTGTTTTATATAAAGTGTGGAATATAATCAAGAAAACACTTACTTACTGCTGACGATAGACTTGGCGACAGAGCACTTAAATTGACTCTACAACGTACATTAGTTGTTTTTCTGTTTGTAACAAAATTGACATTAATTGGATACTCCCACTGAGTAGTAAAGTGAACTATAATTAGCTAGGGAGTGCAATAGATCGTGTATGCCTTCGACTGCACTGCGCCCGCACACCGCAGTATAGAAACATAGATCGACAGTCTTTGGACGGTTTATGCGACATTTCTATTCATTTACAAAAGTGTTCATCTATTTATGCTTTTAGTTTTCCACACTTCGTTTTTTATCGTACTTTCAGACTTCGTAACTATATAATAATAATCATAAATACAGTGGTACAACAAAATAAACCAAAGGAGGGTTGATGGCAGGCAGGCGGACGATCGTAAAAATGAAGCGAAATCATATACCACAACATGATAAACATGTTGTACCGACCCTATTTAAGTGGGATGAGGATAAGAAGAAGAAGGAGTTTTCCACACTTTATCATGAAACAGGTAAAAAAGAAGAAAAACGAAAAAATCGTTTGCAACAGCACTAAACTTCTTTAATTAACGGGCGAGTTGTTTAGTTGAGTTTTCGTAAGTAAAATACTTATTTTGATACCCCGCCTCTCTATCTCAGACAAAATCGACATACTGGAATAACTTATGTCTATCTCACTACCACGATTACGGTGAATCTAACGACGCTTCATATGTTAAAATCAATAAGATTGCTTAGATTGTAAAAGGCACCAAAGAAGGAGACGTAAACTCGAAAAACATTACCTCCTTCTATGCCTTCTTATCAAAGAAGACTTGATGTTAAAGTTAAAATTAATGTCTAGATACTTATTTACCAAATACTGAGCAAGAAAAATATCAAACATTCGTTAATGCATAAAAAGATTTCAGCTTGCAAACATCGGATCAACATTCCGTTTGTCTCTATCACTTCGCCACTATGACTTTAATTGTTTGCACGCATTGTAATATTTATGTTTTTTTCTTTTCGAAAGTAATATGTTATGAAGTATACGGAAGATTGAAGATGCTACTTTTCAACAAAATTCATTTATAATTCGACCATGTCCCATTGAAAGTCGTCGATGGAAATTGTTGCTATCCATATTCTTACTAATAAATGCGAATGTAAGTTTGTTTATTACGCTGTCACGCCTTAACTATTGAGTAGTTCATCATAAAATTTGACATCATTATCATACAAATTGACGGAGGTAGATAGGACATATTTCATCCTGAAAAAAATTCGGTTGGCGAGGGTTAAGTTATATTTACATTAATGCGAGCGAAGCGGGTAGCAAATGCTAGTAAATTTATATTTAATAAGATTTTTAATAAGATTATTTCTTTTTTATCTGTAACTAAATTTAATATCTCATGTCACAAGGCACGAAATCCCTTATACAGCGTTATTGGATGGCTCTTGTCGTGTCAATGGAAATTTTATGGCGCGTGTGGGTTCTTGATAAGATAAACTAGGCGCTGACATTAAGTCTAGCCCTAAAACGACAGTTTATTACATCTATAATCTCTTAATTTTTTTATATAATTTACTACTTTATATTTTCCTTTGTATATTTTACTTTCTCGATAATTTATAAATGTAAAAATCAGTTGCACCAATTTTATTAAATACTAGCTTATTTATGCTTTTTTATGCTATATTAAACTTATATATATGATGGTGAAGGGTGTAGTTTGTAACCTACAAATGCCGTTAAAACTTAAGAGGAGGGTGAATAAAGCTATTATGAGACCAGTCATGTTATATGGATCCGAGTGCTGGGCTTCAAAAGAGATGGATGAGAAAAGATTACATGGGACAGAGATGTGAACGTTAAGATGGAGGTAGGTGTGTGTTAATGGAGATCAAGACTGTCCTTTACCATATCATTTTAACGAATATCTTAGATAATACCAGCTTCTGTCTGCTCTGTCCTATCCCTTTCTCTCCCAGAACGCTTCCCCCCAAAAGGTGGCAACGCACTTGCGACTCCTCTGGTGTTGTTAGTGTCCATGGACGGTGGTGATCACTTAACATCAGGTGACCTACATGTTCGTTTGCCACCAATAACATAAAAAAAATATACAAAAGGAACGAAAAAAGACATCCATTTTCAGGTATAACACTAATTGCCACTTCGGTTACTTAAAGTAAGTAGAGCTTGTTATGAACACAAGTTAATCCTACAAAACAATCAAAATTGAACGATCGGTACGAGTGGGCGATATTTGCTCTTGTAATTTAAATATTCAGTGGTAATGACTATTAAATTATTCGTGGCTGATTAAGGCATAAAGCCAACGCATGACATGCGATACCTACGAACATATTCAAATGCATAAATATCAATCAAGGGCCATTAACAACGAGTGCTCAATGCATATTCTTGCACAAGTTAAGCGTCCAGATTTACCAGACCCCTCTGAAACTGGACTGTTCTTTTATTCGATTCAAACACGCGATCATCGAGCGGGGTTAGGGAGATCGATTAAAATTTGTCGCCTTATTCGTGAATATTTTTGCCTTGAACAGTCTTTCTCTTTTATTGCTATTAGTATCCAATATCAATCAGTAGTTTTTTTAATTATATCGCTCTTTTTAAGAGCTATATGAGTCAATTCAAATCAAGTTTCACATTATTTGTGAAAAGAGATTAAAAAATGATATAAAATATGTTTATAACGATACACATTCTTATCGGAGCGGCATTAGTTATATGTAGTAATAAAATACAAAAATTAATTGTGTAGTAGATCATCATGGTAGTGTTGGGTTATAGATGAAATAAGTCTTCAGTAAACTACCAAAGATATACTGTAATCTATAAAAGTCTAGACAAAAAGACAGTTTAATAAACCAATAAACAATATTGTGATGTAAAAAGCATCAAGACACCAAATAAATCGTTTAATACTAAATTGGTCGTGAAAACTACGATTTTTTTTATTAGTTATACATTAACGGTGTTATTACAAAAAAGTTAAGTACGTATTGAATACTTGCTTTAAAAAGGTTTCGAATTAAATGCACCGCGGTCGCTGAATGTTCGCCATCTTACTCTTTTGCCTCGCTCTGGTTACGTTAGGTTAGACTTGCGAAAAAGGATAACGCGAACTTGCCTCGGGCGAGCGTGGTGCATTTATTACGAAACCTTTTTAAATCAAGTATTTGATACGTATTTAACTTTTTTGTAATAACACGGTACAAGTCTAGACAAAAAGAGATTTTAAACCAATAAACAATATTGTGATGTAAAAAGCATGAAGACACCAAATAAATCGTTTAATACTAAATTGATCGTCAAAACTCTACGATTTTTTTAATTTGTAAAACATGAACAGTTTTCTGAATACATAAATTAAAGCGAAAGTTGAATTTACGATATAATAAAGTTGAATGGCTGATATTTTAAAATATTTAATATCTCATGTTCATCAACAAAATTCCTTGACAGGTCGTTAGTTGCAGAAAGTTATCTTTGAAAAAAGTAAAAAGCAAAAACATCCAGAGTATCGGTCCAGACTTTTCGTCGGACAGCTCGTGAGCGTCGAGACTGACAAATTGTCCTGTATAAATCAAATCGCCTTTAGGGACCTGTAAATAAAACCTAAAAATAACATTAACTTCGTTTATCCTTGGAGTTTACTTATCACAATGGCGTCGGTGATGCGATCTAGCACACGCAACTCTTATTACGTTCAACAAAACTAAACGATTAAAGACTTTTAGTATACCTTTGGCCATGAAGGAAACCAAACATTAATGTTTTTGGTCTTGCCTTGTGCATGTTAGATGAACTTATAGAATGGACTCTTACTTGTTTGAACAAGTAAATTTAATATTATTACTTTTCTACAAGAGACGATTCGTTTATGACGATATAATACTTAGTCGAAGAACTTTCATACCTAAAAGGTTAATAACCTCTAGTACATTATAGAATCCTCTAAATGATTGTTTTAATTTCCCTATCTGTTTGAAATTAGGTCTTAATAATTGTGCATCGTTTGGAAACTTTTCTTTGTTTTTATTTATTTTACCTTATCCTTACAATCTCATATCGTTCAAACTATGATATCGGTTCAAAGCGCATGAGTTTAATTTATTTAAATTTGTCATGGCTGAAGAAGCCGAGCGCGGGCTGGTTATTAACACCGAGCAAAAAGTTTTTTCAATCTTAAAAATCTTGTTGGACGATTTTGGTCGTCGGATGCCGAGATTTTCGAGGCTTAATTTGCATAATAATTAATTACTTATCGATAGCTAATGTTTTAAAAATATTCTCGTACTGGTGCCGATGGGCGTTGGGTCAACCGTCGTGAATTCCTTTTTAATTCTGAACCCTTGTCAGGTTGATAAATTCGAATAGATTGTTACAACTTTGTTAGACGTCTCCTCGATAATCTTGTAAATCTTTCTAAGGATTCCGAACATTCTTAATTCTTTTGTCAAATATAAAAAAATATTTACCTAAGTATTTTTTTCCTTATTCTATTTTATAATACTATGTTAAATGGCACGTAGAGATTCGCATATGCACTATCACGTATATCTAAATACGTACGTTAAGTATGTATAGGGAATTTTATTTTACTGTAATAATAAATGTATCGGTACAAGCAATGTTCATAGTTTACTTAAAGTCGAAATTTTGCCAAAAAAAACGTGTGTGTGTACTTATGTACACGCTTTAGAAGTTATACTTCTTTGGCGTAACAAGATAAAAACCTTTTCAAATATTTTATCTTTCGCCTTATTCTACGTTTGTAGAAAAAGCAACACTAACAATAGAAAAAAGGTATTTAATACATTGAACGTTTTAATACAAAGAAACAAAATGTTGACTATAGCTAACTTCAGGGTGTTGGTTTTTCGTGACGGTGTACGCGCGCATCGTAATAACTTCAGGGTGTCGGTTTTTCGTGACGGTGTGCGGGCGCATCGTAAAAATTTACTCTCATCATTTTTCCCTAACGCGCCAAAATAAGTGTAACTTAAAAAAAAACAAATACGTCGCGGTAATTCGGAACAAACTCAATATTTATTTTTCCACTAAAATATCAAAACATTTTTTTAATTCTCCAGTGATTTGAAACTACTCCTTTGATTTTCATTATTATTCGATATTTTTTAGAATAATGATTTTAATAATTTTATTTCCGATAACAATAAGCTGATTAGTTTTATTAAAAGTAAAATTACGTTTAATAAAACATAACCTCTCAATAAGATATTTATAGAGTACTTCCATGTTTGATATTTAGTCACAGCACCCTAACCTAGCCAGCTAGTTTAGGTACATACAGTCAGTAGAATACGTACAATAATACTGGTTGTATGGGCATATTAAAACATCCACAACATGGATCAGCCTGTGCTGGAAATTTAATGGTTTATGTTGTACCCTCCAATAATTAAGTTAAGCTACCAGAGAAAAGTTAAGAGGAGTGCGGCGCCCCTTTTACTTTGTACGGTGCACCAGGGCGCCACGGTGCATACTTTGGGAATCTCTGTACTAAGGAATTATAATCTTTAAAATTTCTAGGATATGCCCCAGTAATCACCTTTATCTTTTACAAAAGTGGTATTAGCAAATAATTGGATATTTGCAACGCTATTTGAATGTTGATCAACATATTTAAGTGACGTTAAGTATTTAATTTAGATCGAAATTGATATTCCATTAAAATTGCGCATAACAAATAACAAGTTGTTTATGTGAAGATTATTATGTAGCTTCTATGATTTTTATTCTCTAAATATCAAAACCCCAAATATGAATCTAAATCATTTAAATACTTATAACAGTAGTAGTTCATTGCACGCATACGAAGCAGGTCGTTAGTGTCAATAAAAATACAATACTCTAAAAGATATTTATGTAATTACATTGTTTTCTATGTTTACTACTATATTTTACAAGTAGATTGGCCTTTGAAACGAATCAGTGTTTGTAAGAAATCACTGTCGTTAATTAAGAGTCAGTGCTAAAGTCAAGGACAAACTTGCCAAGACGACCATTATGAGGCGAGGCGCCGCGCACTACACCGCACCGCGCCTCGTAATGTATAACTTAGGAAAGTACTAGGATAGCCTGGTGGTAAAATGTGTGAGGGGTGTTGTTAGAGGGGGGACATAAGCGAGGTGTGGCGGAGGAAGGGGGGCGGGGGCGTAGAAATGCAACTTCTCAAGGTCGACCTCTACCACTGATTTCTTGTACATCGACTCTGATGCGACCAGAATAATATTATTTTAAATGACTTTATTTCTCAAGTTATTGCTGCGGATACAGTCGCTGTGCAGTGTTTTAAATTAATTATTTAATTTTAAATTTACGTAGTGACTAAATAAATATAAAACTTTGTCATACATATTTTTGTAAAATTCAAATCAAACTGTATAGGATTCCGGTTTTTTTAAACACATATTACCTACTCTATTTTCTAACATAAATTAACTTTTGCCTTTACTATCAGGGAGTACGTTAGATAAATTATTGCATCTCACCAGACAAACAATTATATCGTAAAAATTCAAAATGAGCTAAATTCAACTATAATTGTTCATATAGTTATTTTTTTTAAGATTGACCGGTTTTATAGACCGAGAATGAAGTTCACATTTTGCCGTCTATAAGGATTTTAGTTGTTTTTCTTATTATTTTCATAATTTACATGTACCTACAACATTTGCAGATCTTGAAAAGTAACATTAAATATTAGAAACGGTTAAAATTGGCTTTAGTTAATTTTTAAAAGTAACGAGACAATTATCGACTGAAAATGTTTTTCCATAACGAATATTTTTGCAGTAATAAATTGATTTCTATATATCAAACGATATTGTCTTACTTTTTAAATAAATAAGTAAGTAAGTTTATCGACTTATCTTTCGTTTACGTTTACTTGGTACACGGTGAGCAGTCGATGCAAATGCCCAGTCAAGGGAACCGATGCCGACACGATAAGTACTGGACTAGTCCTCGGCGAGTACCTATTAGACTATTATACCAATTAGACTCACTTTCGACGTAGTTATATATTTATCCACAAGTTTTTATAAAGAAAAGGATGATTGCATGATACTAAAATAGTAACGAAGTACCAGATAAGTTCCTAATTCGTTTCGGGACACATTATAACTTATTATGCACTTGTTAAAAGTTAAATCGTAACTGCATAAATATAGGAATATATTGAGATATAGAGTATGTGTATAAAATGTGTGTAGAATATGTACGTAAACGTTTATACGTATGTGTATATATTTATTTGTAATTGTGTATAGACATATTTGTCAAATCATAAAACACGATGTGTAATCGTTTTCTGACTATATCTTGGTATAGGCTCTGCCTAGTTTGGTAGCCACTGTAAAAGTATTTGTAAAATGTAAATTTTTTTATATATTTTTTTATATTGTCATAGATGTATATTTTCGAGTTTTTGGCGGGATCTTGGAATGTCACGACTTTATATTTAATGGACTTTATATTTTACTCATAATCTTGTGTTATTTGGCTCTATATTTTGTAATATTGGTAGTGTTTTAAATAATATAGTTTGGTTATTGAGTACAAGTGAATTGGATGGGAAATAACGGAGCATGGATTCTGACTTGCCACAAAAACTCCCTGGAAAGTTCTAACAAGACGGCGACCATCTTGTTAAAACATTGAAATTATTGTAAGAAACTTGTGATATCATTACCTACTCAACAATGACAGTAATAATCTACTGGAAGATTGGTTATAAAAAAAATGTTTATTTATGTAATTTGTACAAAATATTTTGTACAAAATTTCCTTTGTCAATTTTCAACAATATTTATTAATAAAGATAAAGTCTTTTAAATATATCAATGTATATAATCTTATTAAATTATTATAATATGTTACTCTATAAACATCTTTGTTTTCTATCTAAAACATTACAATTAAGAACTGTAATACTTGTTCGAGGAGGTCTCACATGTTCCATCTATTAGAAAAATTAAGAACTACGTAGAGAACTTAATTTATGGCACCGAATAATCACTAAACATTTTTACATTAGAGTATTTATATCAAATCTCAGACAGGCAAGACAGACACAGACAAATTACAGAGAAAATATAATTGTATTTACATAAGATAATCATGTTGGCATCTGAAAAAAATACATTTCCATGTGATTAGTAATTTTCTCATAATTAATTCGTGTCACGTCGCGTCCTAGCTAAAGGATATGTTTTGTACAACATCATGTGAATGAATATTCAAAGGGCAAGTCATCGACATGTCGCTAATGTATTAAACACCCTTGATTATAAAGCTTAGTCAATATAAATACTTTTAAAATGCTTGTATTTGGATCAGCAATTAATCCATAAGCCAAATTCGTTTAAGTGCGATTTGAAAGAAAAGTCGCTGTGGTCAAATGATTTATACATAATATTGATTTGACGTCCCATGAATTAATTAAGGATTTTCTATAAACTGGCATTTGCACATTCCCCACATTTCAATTAATATGAAAAATGCGAAGAAACGGGATGCTTACATATATTCTGTTATTACTGCCATCTTGGGGAATAATATAGTACTATTCGTGATTCTTAATGCGGTAATATAAATCAATTTTTTAAGATAAAAGGTACCCAAAATACATCATGTACTCTGGATCCGTGACATAGTTATGAAAAATTCCGTGATGATTGATTGCTTGAGTTGTTAATGCGTGAAAATCGAACAAATAAACAAACGCACTTTTGCACTTATAGTATTAGTTAGGATTCCATCATTTCTTTAATAGTGATATTCTGTAACTATTGAATAATATAGGTATAAGTAAAATGTATGACATATTAAATATATTGGTATAAATACAGGTTAAAATTATTACATTGAGAGGATATTTTTTAAATTAAGAACATATCAAATAATTTTTATATAATAAACTTAATAGAAACTCGTACAATAAATAACTTTCTACCAATAAAACTAGTAGTGACTCTATCTATGTTACAGTAATAGTAATAGCCTTAATTCATATTGAAAAATTACAAATATCTCAATCAGGTTATTTAAATGAACAAAATAGGTATATTAACAAACTGTATACTATGAATGTTAAATCCAACATTTAAAAAAGGCGGATCTTTCGCCTTTTGCATATCGTAGTAGCAAATGTAAATGAACTATAATATAAACACAGTCGTAACGGATTGTACCGATATGCCTCGCGTCCGTTTCGGTGGCGTTGTTTTATCTAATCCCATATTATCTAATATACGATAGCGAGTTCAAGGTTGTTCTCGATTCATGCTAGACTATAATACTACATCGCGAGATTGCAGCGCGTCTAGTCCCCGGCCCGACGCACTTTGCGCTTTTATCAATACGCCGGCAACCACAGCGCCGCCTGGCGACCGCCGCCAGTACCCTCCCGGTCTTCAATGCGCACGCTCCATGTTTCCCGACGTTACCGCAATTGCATCTAAATATCACGTTCTCATTTAAAAATATCCCACCAAAATAAAACCGATCCTTCCGTTTTCGCGAAGTGTACCGTCGACGAACCACGTGCCAGTGCCGGGATAAGGGATAGAACGTCGTGTGCGATCCCTGAAAAACGTAACCTAAACCGACTTAAAGATTACGTCAATAATAGCCCACATTCACAGCATACCGCGCGATAGACTGTTGTTGTTTTTCTTTTCTATTACATGCATACAAACTGAAATACAAGTGAACGTCGCCTTCAAGTTTTTAGCGGTAAGTTCTCAAGTGACATTACAGTGTTATCTAAGTTTGTTTATGTTCTATCGGTGTATGTATTTGGAAAGTATAATGTAGGTGATGCGAGCGCTTGAGCGGGTGTTACTTTCGCTGAGCAGCGAGCTCAGGAATGAGGACACTCTCTAAATAAACCAAGATTTTTACCGCGGACCGTTTGAGTTACATCGTACACATATATTTATATAATAACTACACATGCTGTGTGTTTTAATGTTTATGTTAAGCCGAATGCACGTTTGAAATATAAACAATATGTGGAAATAGACATATGTAAATTGTAGAGTTCCGAAGCGAATAATGAATCAAAGAACTGAGCTGTTACATGTTATAACATAACATTATAATTATGCCAAAATACTTGAGATCTAGATTTTAGATTTGGATTTTTTTTTTATGTCATAGGTGAGAAACGAACATGTGGGTCACTTGATATTAAGTGATCACCACTGTCCATGGACACTAACAACACGCGAGGAGTTGCAAGTGCGTTGCCACCCTTTGGGGGAAGGGTTAGGGGAGGGAGAGGAGGAGGAGTGGGGAGGGGAGGTGGGTCTCCGTCGCTCTCGCTGACCGAACGAAACGCAACAATGCAAGCACTGTTACTTCACGTCGGTTTTCTATGAGAGGGTGGTACTACCCCGGACGAGCCGACCCATTCATGCTGAAACCAGTAATAGTTTCAGCAGGCACTACCACCATTAAAAATGCTTGCTAAAAATGAATGCTTTTAGATTTAATATTGATAAATATTGCGATGAAAAATACTTACGTAGACAAGAATATCGGATATTATTACCTATACATATAAATGAACATTTTTAGTCGAGCTAATATGCGCAATTATTATCGATTTTGACGATATTCTTACTTGAAGATAATGGACTTTTCAGAACGTTAACGAGGCTACATATCATGGCGATTTCCCGTTGAATTTAAACAAGAATGATACAATGTAACATACATTACTTAAGAATGGTAAATGGGTTATGAATTTAATGATTAAATTGCAACAAAATACAGTCCATTAATTCAAAAAACACGATAACGGAGTCACGAACAACAACTAGTGTGAATAATGAATATACTATAGATATAAGAAAATTTTAGTTAATTCTCACTGTGATCTAATACATTTGATGACCTACAATTAGTTAAAAATCAATTTTTGGTAGAGAAATCTATAGAACGATGGTTTATTAATAAAATAACTATCCACTTAATTTATTGTTGTGGTTCACGAGTATTTTGCCTGAATATAACAATAACCGGTGTCAGGAACCTATTTGTATATAATGGTAAATATAATTGAGAAACTAATTATGCTAATATATACACCTATAATCGCAGTAAAGAATTTAGTTTTCTAATTTAAAAAAAGTTCACAGTATTACTACACTGTACTGTAGAAAATATACAAAAAAATCAAATATTACTACAGCTAACTACATATTCAAAAAGTACTTTATACAGGCTGAGATGCATGTTGTTCAACGTTAATGCATAGAATTTCTGCATAATTTGCGCAACATATGATATCCAGCCATTGTCCTTCAATAAAACGTGCATCGCCTATATGCTTATGTGCAGCTATAGTGTGCATATTTTTTTTACTTCTGCCCTTTGTTTCGGGTCGTGAGAATATGGGCCAAGTTCAAGGTCAGATGCAACGACTGCAATGTCTTTACAAACCCGAGGGTAAATTCTTTACGCCCTTACGAGCTCATTTTTCACAACAATATACAATAGAACCACAAATCGTTTGGTGGATTTACAAGTAAATACGAATATTAATTTTCACGAAGGGACCCACGTCTAGTAACGTCTAGATATAGCGTTAAAAGCGAGCTAGACCTTTTGTGTGGGACTATTGAAATATAAACGCGAGTAACTTTTTTGTTGAGTCGTACGAGCCTGGGAAAAAAGGGTCTGGTTGAACTAAAATTTTAATATAAAACATAATAGGGTATTCTATGTTTATTATGCGAAAATATTCAAACTATTTTCATATTTACTTACGATATTAAAGCTTGTTATATAAAATATTTGTTAAAATTAAATTAAAAAATGTATATAAAATGGTCTATTGTACGAACCAATGAAATGCAGACTTCGGTTGACGTCAGCGGATGAAGTGGATCGATTGCAGCAAAGTGTATTATAGCAGAACAAGATGGCTTATTTAACTATTCTTCCTATTATGAAACGTTTTTTTACAAAAGTATATGGATATATATATATATATATATATAATTATAAGATTAATTTTTAAAATTCTTGTCTGGCTTATATATATATATATCAAGGCAGGACAACCTCCGCCCGGCCCGCTAGTATAGATATATATATATATATAATAATCTAAAATTCAACCACAGCGCCACCTACCAGGTCCAGAAGATTCTATACCATTCTCGGAACCACTGGAACGCGCACACGAAATTTCATAAAAATCAGTCCAGCCGTTTAGGAGGAATTCAGTGACGTACAGAAGAAATTTGTATGTAAAAGGTATATTCTATGTCATCAGTATTTCTTTTTTTATCTTCTATACATTCCTGCAACATTTGTCCAATTGAAATTTCACGATGAGTTGTTGCACATAACGCACAGATTCTGCATTAGTATAAACATTTTACAATAGATGGCGTATCAGGACTTTCAATAAATGGGTGTACTTTATATAGGGTAGCAACAGTTAGTAGCAGTTAGCAACTTGGTAATTTAATGTATGTTCGCAAAAACTTACATAACTGGATTTCGTAAAAGACAACCATGATTAAAATACTAGGAACTATGGACACACTGGTCATTTTCCATGTTTCAGAATCAGTAAGACCAGTAATAGTTTTTTAGGTAATTAGTTTTATTTTTACAACGTTTACAACAAAATCTGAAAGCACATTAAACCCGATCGAGTTTCTTGCCAGTTCTTATCGTCGTCTGGGTTGGTTTCCGAACTAGTGGCAATTTTGACGTTCATAAGCACGTTTTTAAGTTACGTTAAGCCTCAAAGTGAATAAAGTATTATTGATTCTGATTAAATGGAATATCACGCAATAAAAATTATGGAGAATTACTACTGGTGTATAAATCCGAGGATTAAATCAATTAGTAAATTCAATTAAGTATCATCTTTATATATAAATTTCTTCTGTGCGTGTGTATGTCACTGAACTCCTCCTAAACGGCTGGACCGATTTTAATAAAACTTAGTGTGCGTGTTCCAGTGGATCCGAGAATGGTTTAGATTCACAATTGGACCCGGTAGGTGGCGTTGCCGGTGACTTTTAGGGTTTTATTATTATCAAGGCGTAGGTATATAATTTGTATAGGTTTTATTATTATCAAGGCAGGAAAACATCCGCCAGGTCCGCTAGTATTCATTTAAAATTCGTTACTTCCAAATAGTTCTCGTAGGGACTTAAAATTTCACACTAAATTTACTTAAACTGACATTAGTATTTATTATGTATATTTATTTATAACATTTATGCTTCAGCGATGCATAAAATTATTCAGTTTCCTGTCAACAACAAACAATTTGAACGCAAAATACCTTAGTCCTTTTATAATATGGCTAGTTTATACGACATAATAAAACAAGCGTTTATTGAGCATTTCGCCTTGTATCTTAATGCATATCAGACACTCGGCTTCAATATAAGTAAGAACAAAAAAAAAATAACAGCCCATCAAAAATGTTTACTGCCGAACTAAGTTCAGGGCAGCTTCACGGGGCGTAACGGACTTAATACAATGTGGGCCTCACGCTATATGGATATATGAAAAATATTGCTTTTCGTGAGTATTGAGTTTTAATGCTCCACACGGATATTGCTATCAATAACCTGTTTTTTTATCATATTAATACTTAATGCTGATGACTTTAAAGCTAACAAAAGACGATCTGAAACGTGTAAAAGCGAGGGAGCTAACCAAAGGAATAGTTTTGACGCGGCATTTCTTCTGGGAATAAGAGAAAATATTATTTAGACGACTATAGTTGATGACTCTGAACAGTTCTGAACAGACTTTGTAGGTGGCAGAGCCACGCTGTAGCTATTAGTAATTTCAGCATGAATTGGTCGGCTCGCTCGGGATAGTAAGTACCACCCTCTCACAGAAAACCGACGTGAAGTAACAGTACTTGCATTGTTGCGTTTCGTTCGGTCAGTGAGATCGCCGGAGGCCCACCTCCCCACCCTTTTCCTCTCGTCTCCCCCTCTCTCCCCTTTCCTTAAACACAGGCTGACAACGCACTTTCGACTCCCCTGGTCTTGCTAGTGTCTATGGACGATGGTAATCACTTAACATTAGGTGACCCACATGTTCGTTTGCCTGCTTTTGATATAAAAAAAAACTTCTTTAGGCGCGTAGAGCTGTATTTTTGGCAGGAGATAAGTTAATAATTTCGCGTCATGACATACTACGTAAGCATGACCGGCCGTATTGCGCTTGCGCGGCTTACGACAGATTAGCGACGCGTAAGATAGGGGCCTGTGTACATGAAATATTGATATTTTGCAGCTCATCATACGCTTGATTGATTAATAAACTTTATTGGAAATATTTCGAGGATATTGTTCATAGCTGTAGTCGGCTTAGAACCCTGACTAATATTACAAATACGAATGTGTGTTTATTACCCTTTTATATCGTAACTACTAAACCTATTATCATGATTATTTGCATATCCCACGCCATTTGTAGATGTAAGGACATAAGATATCATCCAGAAAAAGAACGATTACTGAGTGATAGAACAAATCCATATTTATGCGAACGAAGTCACGAATAAAATCTAGTTTTCTATAAATTCGCTATATTAAAAGGACCGATTAATAAAATAAATTTTCGTTTTAACGCAATACTTAATATTGAAGCTTTGTTTGCGAAAGTAATAAAAAAATAACTTAGCAACAACTTAGACTTAAGTGAAAAACGTTAATATGAATATGTTAATCACTTCTAAGACAAACAAGTCGACCTTGAAGTCTCGTGTATTTATTCAATGAAAAATCTTTGGAACTTACGCGCGGTATTGGCTCGTTTGAAGAAGTGAGACGTTAAGTCGACAAATAATACTTAAGTTTATTTTTATTATTCTTTATAGGTTTATAGGATATAAGACGGTAAACACCCTAAGCCTGGAGGGACTGGTTCTCAGGTTTTTTGTTCTGTCATAGCATGCAAACGAACAGGTGGGTCACCTAATGTTAAGTGACCACCACCACCACCACCATAGACACTAACAACACCAGGGGAGTCGAAAGTGCGTTGTCAGCCTGTGTTTGAGGAAAGGGGAGAGAGGGGGAGACGAGAGGAAAAGGGTGGAGAGGTGGCCCTCCGGCGCTCTCACTGACCGAACGAAACGCAGGTGCAGCTGTCGAAACACACCAACAGACGACAGACAACAGACGAGGGTTGGCAGCTCGACAGATAGACTTAGAAAAACCCCTATCACCAATTAAGTTTGGTTATTTAGAAAACTAATTGGTTCTCGCAATATATACAGAAGAAACCTCTGTCACTTGAGTTTCCAGAAAGACGACAAAAAATTCGAGTTATAAAGTTTTCGACATACTGAAGCATTACGACTTAAGCGGATTTTATAGATTATAGATATAAAACGTATACACGCTCGCCCGAGGTAAGTTCGCGTTATCCTTTTTCACAAGTCTAACCTAACGTAACCAAAGCGAGACAAAAGAGCATGATGGCGAACATTCAGCGACCGCGGTGCATTTAATATGAGACCTTTATAAAGCCAGGGTTCAATACGTTTTTAACTTTTTTGTAATAACACCTATTGAGTTCATAATATAGATTATTCTGCTTATTATATGAACATACTAAGCAGAAACGTAGTATGAAGGTTTTAATTATATATAACATACGCTTTAGAAGTTTTTGGCGGGATTTTGCAATGTCATGTATTGGACTCTTTATATTTTATTCAAAATCTTATGTTTTTGGGCTTTATATTTTGCAATATCGGTGGTGTTTTACGTAGTTTGGTTATTGTGCACAAGCGAAATGGATCAGAAATAATATCACGGAGCATGGATTCTGACTTGCCACAAAAACTCCCTGGAAAGTTCTAACAAGACGGCCACCATCTTGTTAACTCATTGAAAATGTTCACTTGTAATATCATTATCTATTCGACAATGGCAATAATAATCTACTCGAAGATTGGTTGCCAAATAATAAAAAAAAGTGCGTGCGTACAAAGTACACAAGTCAGAAGTGAAACTTCTTTGGCGAACTAATTTTGTTTATATTTATACAAATCTAAAACTTTAGATTTCCGCGACTTGAAAAATAGATGAAAAATCTGCGTTTACTGCAAATGAAGTCACTTCCGTTGCATACCTCCGTGACGTTACATCTGTAAAAATTATACCCTCATGCGCCTAAAGAAGTTTCACTTCAAAAAAATGTTATACGTTTAGTTAATGTCATTTACAGTGTTTTAGGAATAAAATTATCATGCTCGGTATCTATTTCTGTAACATATTTCTAACCATTATATTACTAAAACACGAAATAAGGGAAAACTTACAAGGGTTTATTGTGTATTTTCCGTGAAATTAGTAACAAAAGGAATCCTCACATAACAGGTAACAAGTAAGCAAACACTTTGATCGCTATTATTGTTCCTTTTCAAAGTAAAGGACACAATATACATACAAGGTTAACGTCTTATATAAGTATTTTTACTTATTTTAATATTGTTATTGCTATATGAAAAAGGAAGCATATAAAATTATTGCTTCAAATAAATCATAAACGATCACATGAATATTGAATGGAACAATACACTCGTACTGTATTATATATAGGTAAGTTATATAAAAAGAATATTAAGCTTGCAGTGTAAACATTCGAGTTTACTTCTAGTAGGATAACAGTACTTTATTACATAGTACAAAACAAACTCCTCTGCCACGTCTGTATGTCTGTTCGCGATAAATTCAAAAACTACTGAACGTATTTTCATGCGGCTTTCACCAGTAGATACAGATTCATGGAAGGTTCATGCGTTGTTACGAGGATAGTAAATTAGGCGTGGGGCGAGTACCACAGGAGCAACCCAGGGGATACCGGGAAGACATTTTTTGCCAATATATATAGGATAGTTAGGATTCACAATTGGAGCCGGTAAGTGTCGTTATAATCGGGTTCTAAGTTTTTTAAAGATTTTTTGCATTTGGTAATAAAATCGGAACAGATAATAACCGATTTGGCGCAGACGAAGCTGCGCGAGTCAGCTAGTTATTTATAAAAAAGGCGGTTGCGATTTAAAAGAATAAGCCAATAATACAAAAATTAATTACCATATTACAGGCTTTTAAAAAAGAAAGCCGAAAATTTTGTAGAGTTCTTATGACATATTATGAAGAAAAATAGTGCGTGGAGTCCCTCCGCGCGGAAGAAGTGTAACTTCTTAATGTGGAAATGAAAATAGGAAGGGGTAGAACTTGATTTTTAGTGAAATCATATTGTTAATTTAAAACAAACTTTATTAACATTGCTTACAATTCACAATTGATCGCAACTTTTAGTTATCATTTTCGAGTGGAGAAATATACAATTCTATAATAACATTTACAATGGGATTATGATAACTAAAGTAAGATACGAAATGTTTGATTATTTTTCTCGCTCTCTCTCTTTCTATTCTCCCTCCCCAGGAGCGTTGAACGTTTAACGCAACAGTGCTTTCATACCCCGTCCATGGTAGCATTAAACGTTTAACGCAACCTTGTTGGAAGTCGCATTAGAAGTTTTAATTCAATATAATTACGGGAAACCCAGTTAATATCGTGAAATGCATAACAGTGAATCAGTTTTAATCAAAATTCGTTTATGTTTCAATTATCGACAGGAAACAAGTTTCCATAATTATAGTACGGGTTATAAAACGACCTTAAAACACCACACATATTTCAGATTAGTTTGATGATTAAATAAAATGTATTTAACGCTATCATGTATTTTTGGGGTGTAAGGGGTGTCGAATAACATCATAAGACTCGAGACACCCAAGCCAACCTCACCTGCACGTGGTGCACCCTGCTGAATAACGAACGAGGCAATAGCAAAAGCGGGGTGGTAGCGCTTTACAGCCTGACTGGGTCGCAACCACCATGTATATGGCGTAATAGTCCATCATAGTGATTCGCTTCTGCGGGTCGCGTTTCGGTCTATACATATCCAGCTTTTCACAGGCCGACATGACAGCGGTGACCGAAGAAAAAGTGTTTATATAAAAAGTATTTTAGATTGAATGCAAGGTAGGCGATACGTTATTCGCAATATTGCATGATAATTGTACTTCCGTTTCTAACTAGCATAATTATGCAATCGATAACAGTGTAGCTCTTGTTGCCTGGTTTTCGAATTATGATGACAAATGTACGTTTATTCAATTCATTCGATGTCTAATAAAAAAAAAAACATTTAAAACTTATTTGTAACATATGCATATTTACTATACTTATTTTAAAAATAAAGCAATACTTAACAATCACAAAAAAACAGCACTTGACACATCATTAACATTAACATTTTATTCATAAACGAAACCTTTTTTTTATATTATTGGAGGCAAACGAACAGGTGGGTCACCTGATGTTGTTTATATAAAAAGTATTTTAGATTGAATGCAAGGTAGGCGATACGTTATTCGCACTATTGCATGATAATTGTACTTCCGTTTCTAACTAGCATAATTATGCAATCGATAACAGTCTAGCTCTTGTTGCCAACGTACGTTTATTCATTTCATTCGATGTCTTTTATGAAAAAAAAAACATTTAAAACTTATTTGTAACATATGTAACTATACTTATTTTAAAAATAAAGCAATACTTAACAATCACAAAACAACAACACTTGACACATCATTAACTATATTAAACTAATAAAATATTTAACACTTATTTTATTCATAAACGAAACCTTTTTTTATATTATAGGAGGCAAACGAACAGGTGGGTCACCTGATATTAAGTGATCACCACTGTACATAGACACTTGCAACACCAGGGGGGTCGCAAGTGTGTTGCCGGCCTGTGTTTGAGGGAGGGGGGAGAGGAGGAGGGAGGAGGCCTTTCGGCTCTCTCACTGACCGAACGAAACGCAAAAAAGGCAAGCAATTTTACTTCACGTCGGTTTTCTGTGAAAGGGTGGTACTACCCCGGGCGAGCCGACCCATTCATGCTGAAACCAGTAATAGCTTCAGCGTGGCTCTACTACCTACCACCATTCATACCATGAAATATATTTTTTAAACCAATAAAAAAGCCATTAATAAAAATCAACCCCGGTGACGATTTTTAAAGCGAGTACATAAAAACTTTGTTAGGACAACTCTGAATATTTCGGACACCTTGAGAATTAGCGTGGTTTACATTAACAAAATATATGCACATTCGATTCCATTTCTATCATTTAAATCTATAGTTAGGTGTCTCAATAAATAACCGAACTATATACTTCCCTATATGTATGTTATTAGACTTAAAATATCACATCATGTCACTTAAGTCACATGGAATTTGTTTTTTTCCTATCAACTTGGAGCTTCAACTCCAATTATAAATCAATTTTTATACTGATTATTAGGCACTTATAATTTTACTATAACATTTAACACGACATAGTATCTAAAATCCTGAAACTGTTTTTCGTCTTAGAAGATAAAGGCTTAGAATTATGTTATAGGTTCTTTAACACTTGACCACCATCTTATCTAATATCAAGCGAGAATAAATGAATAGAGGGAACTGGTTCTATCTAAATTCGCAACCACCATGTATATGGCGAAAAAGCCCGACATAGTGATTCGCTTCTGCGGGTCGCGTTTCGGGATCAGCCTGTGCATATCCAGCTTTTCGCAGGCCGGCATGACAGCGGCGACCGGCGATGGATAGCGTGTCACTTGGTGGTCGCCATTGTTTTTGGATTGTACTGTGGCTTACCATCAGGCACAGTACAGTCATTTCGCCGTGCAACTATAAAAAAAAAATTGCAACTCTCAGAACAAACCTTACAAGTGCTTGTCGTGGTGAGAAATTTTTGAACTAGAGGCTGGTAGCTACACGGACGTACGTCAGACAAACCCATATCAACAACTATGGTGCCATCAGAATCTCTTCTTTACTTTTGTAACTCAGGCTCATTTTAGGCATTCACACGTATCACTGAGCCATTATTACTTTAAAATAGGTTTGTAACCATAAGTTTTGTATTGTCTGTTATAGTTGTGGTGTAAAATCTCAATAGACAGTTAAGTACCGGAATAATAAAATTAATATATAAAGAAATTTCATTGACACGTGCAGCGGTGGACATACCCTTAACAGTATTGTCATTCTGCGGTAACATCATTTATCCCTTCCAATAAATTCGGCCGTTGACGCCTTTAGATTAATCTCAGTGACACAATATATCAACCAATAACAGTATCTGCCAGCTATCAATCTCTAGTAAATAGCCTAATTGGATTTCTTGGGCCATTGTAATTCGCAAGGTCATGGTGAAGGATAAAGCCTTGACGCTTCTGTTTATTTGGAGACATTATTTATTATTCGGTGCTTTAAGTGATAATTTGTGCACTGCACTTCATTTACCAGTTTTTTGGGGTGTAAGGGGTGTCGAATAATATCTAAGACTTGAGACACTCAAGCCAACCTCACCTGCACGTGGTGCACCCTGCTGAATAACGAACGAGGCAATGGTGAAAGCGGGGTGGTAGGGTTCTATAGCATGACTGGGTCGCAACCACCATGTATATGGCGAATAAGTCCGTCATAGTGATTCGCTTCTGCGGGTCGCGTTTCGGGATCAGCCTGTGCATGTTCAGCTTTTCGCGGACAGGCATGACAGCGGCGACCGGCGATGGTTAGTGTGTCACTCGGTGATCACCATTGTTTTTAGATTGTTCTGTGCTTACAATCAGGCATAGTGTAGTCATTTTCCAGTGCTGCAATAAAAAAAAGGTTTGTAATTATTTTTGGCGTAACGATAAGATAGAAGAGATAGAAGCGAAGTTGACGATGCAACATCTACAGACACCACACCGCATTAGATTCGAAACCCTGCAATGAACCAAACCTTATACTGAAGGACCGTGATAACATCATAACATGCTATTAAGTCTTTTTAGGTTACTTTAGAATACCCACCCTCAAGACGAGAATTTGTTGCCAAACATGTATAGGTGTGTTTTGACAGCTGTACCTGACAACTAGTCTTCAGGGCTTTAACCTGTTTACCATATCAGACTTTATCACCATATAACATCAGGTGAAACTATGGTCAAACCGACTAAGTTAAAAAAAATAAACGACAAGATTAAAGTATCTGTAAATAATTCTAGGATCTCATAACATATTTTAAAGGTTTTTTTTATATTGTAGCTCGGCAAAGTGACTGCAATATGCCTGATGGCAAGCACAGTACAGTCCAAAAACAATAGTGTCCACCGAGTGACACACTATACATCGCCGCTCGCCACTGTCATGTCGGCCTGCGAATAGCTGGATATGCACAGGCTGATCCCGAATCGCGACCCGCAGAAGCAAACCACTATGACGGGCTTTTTCGCCATATACATGGTGGTTGCGACCCAGTCAAGCTGTAATACCCTACCAACCCGCTTTCGCCATTGCCTCGTTCGTTAATCAACAGTGCACACCCTGTGCACGTGCAGGTGAGGTTGGCTTGGGTGTCTCAAGTCTTATGATGTTATTCGACACCCTTTACGCCCCAATAACTGACTAATATATTCAGTATACAAGTTTATTTTCCCTTTCTATCAACTTCAGCTACGGTTTTTAAGTACATTATGGTTTTTGTGGTATGTAAAATGAGATGTTGCTAACATCATTTTCTTATTTGTGCTACTGTATTTTATATAATTTGATAACTTTAATTCTAAAACATTAAAGGCAAAGATAATAATATAAGTGGCGTGTTCTCATATTACTCAGAAAACCTTTTGTCTAAACGCCATTAGGATTGAAACATAATGTGGATTCGTATTATCTGATTTTCCATATGCCTAAAGATGGAGGCGCGACACGGTCGGTGCCATCGACCGCTAATGTATTCCTTTCAAACGCACCACCATTGTAAGACAGATTGCGCAAAAAGTTTCAAACAAAAAAATGTTAACTCGTCCTCTGACTCGTCAAGGTTGTATTTCGGATATATTGGTATTTCATGCAATATATTGACTCAACCGAGGCTCGTATATATAGTAGATATTGTATATTTTACGTGTAAGCGTTCTGGTAATAAAAACTACGTGCTGACTACAAATTACTCGAAATGTTTACTTAGACAGCGAACTATAATTCTATAAGTTATTTTTTGTATCGGTGAAAAACTGTTGAGGTCATTTATTTTAATGCTTTTTATCAATTAGTATTTTAATAAGGTTATCGGACATAAAACATATGAATTGTATAATTTAACGATATTAAAAGTTAAATTTAGGGACATAAAGTAAATGTTAACTCGTCCTCTGACTCGTCAAGGTTGTATTTCGGATATATTGGTATTTCATGCAATATATTGACTCAACCGAGGCTCGTATATATAGTAGATATTGTATATTTTACGTGTAAGCGTTCTGGTAATAAAAACTACGTGCTGACTACAAATTACTCGAAATGTTTACTTAGACAGCGAACTATAATTCTATAAGTTATTTTTTGTATCGGTGAAAAACTGTTGAGGTCATTTATTTTAATGCTTTTTATCAATTAGTATTTTAATAAGGTTATCGGACATAAAACATATGAATTGTATAATTTAACGATATTAAAAGTTAAATTTAGGGACATAAAGTAAGAGGATTGGTGTACTCTGTCTAAGGTTGGCTGCTCAGATTGGTCGCGAATTGCATGTATCAGGCAACAGCCAAAGCCGAGGTGTGCCGTGCACCCTTGAGCTAGTTGTAAAAATAAAATCGGCTGAGTGCCTTAAGCGCTCGCCTTAGTAGTCCGGTGAAGCTGTTAAGACCTTGCGTGGTCAATAGCGTAGTCAGTTCGAAAAAAAAACTGTCTAAGGTTGGCTTGCGAAAGCACCACCGGAATAACTTTTTCTCCTGCAAAGCAAAATTGCTATATTGCCATTTGAACAGTTCTCTGAAGTAACATGTAATACCAAGATCTGTGTAAGATAAGTTTTTTATTATTTATATTCGGTGTAAATTGATAACGGTGGGTGAAAATGATGGATCTCAATTAACTAGAGTTCAAGGCAATTTTAAAAAGTCACCCCAGTAGCTGATCATAAGGCATATATTGAGACCAGATTGGTGTCACTGAAAGAGTTTTGGTTAGAAATTAAGAAAAACCAGTAGTCTATCATTCAAGAAACCATCGTAACAAAGAATCCTTTGAAATTTGGTTTCAATTAAATTGCGTTTTTTTTTACTTTGAGATTAATTCTTAAGACTTTCTTCAGAATAATACAACAATTAATAAAACAATCCTTAAATTACTGAAATACAAAGTGAAATAATATGCTTCCCTTTAAGAAAATTTCATGGAAATCGGTTGAGTTTACGTAAATATATTTTTTGATGTGAAACTTCTTATGGGATATTTGAAACTCTGATCGGCAATCTTTTCGTGTGACGAAAAGTGGTGGGGGTAAACACTGTGTCGGGTAGAATGTTGAGAACAACGGTTCTTATCGTATGTCTTTAAGACACGCCCTGTTTTTTAAATTATTATTTGATAATTTCTAAAATAATGTACTATTCATAATTTTATAGCTTACTAGCGGCCCTGTTGAACGTTTTCACGCTCTGATAATAAAAAACGTTGACAAATTCTATACCTAAACTTTCGTCGTGAATCCTTTATCTACTGGTGAAAACCGCATGAAAATCCGTTCAGTAGTTTTGAGTTTATCACGAACTGACAGACAGTGGCAACGGGCTTTCTTTTATAATATGTATGTAGTGATTACTATCGGAATGACACACCGATATCCGAGTGTATAAAGTTTTATTAAGATCTATTGGAAGTAGAATTGTTTTAAGTTTTTAGTATTAACTTAGTATTAGCTTCCGAGATCTAATAAATACGTTCCATTTTATATTCCTCATTCATGTACTAATTTAGGGTTTTACTCTCCGGTCAACAGAATATCTAGGTAGACAATCCTTAAATTACTGAAATACAAAGTGAAATAATATGCTTCCCTTTAAGAAAATTTCATGGAAATCGGTTGAGTTTACGTAAATATATTTTTTGATGTGAAACTTCTTATGGGATATTTGAAACTCTGATCGGCAATCTTTTCGTGTGACGAAAAGTGGTGGGGGTAAACACTGTGTCGGGTAGAGTGTTGAAAACAATGGTTCTCGTCCGACCACCTAAGTTAATCAACGTCGGGCACGGTCAGTTCTTGGATGGGTGACCGCCTGGGAATAATGCGTGACGTTGGGTTTTTGTTGTATTTTTTTTAATTACAATATTTCCCCGTAATACAAAAGTTTCACTTCTATCGTATGTCTTTAAGACACGCCATGTTTTTTAAATTATTATTTGATAACTTATAAAATAATGTACTATTCATAATTTTATAGCTTACTAGCGGCCCTGTTGAACGTTTTCCCGCTCTGATAATAAAAAACGTTAACAAATTCTATACCTAAACCTTCGTCGTATCTGGTGAATCTATTTACTGGTGAAAACCGTTTGAAGTTCAGTAATCAGAAAATCCGTTCATGGTTTTTGTGGTATGTAAAATGAGATGTTGTTAACATCATTTTCTTATTTGTGCTACTGTCTTCTTTTATATAATTTGATAACTTTAATTCTAAAAGATTAAAGGCAAAGATAATAATATAAGTGGCGTGTTCTCATATTACTCAGAAAACCTTTTGTCTAAACGCCATTAGGATTGAAACATAATGTGGATTCGTATTATCTGATTTTCCATATGCCTAAAGATGGAGGCGCGACACGGTCGGTGCCATCGACCGCTAATGTATTCCTTTCAAACGCACCACCATTGTAAGACAGATTGCGCAAAAAGTTTCAAACAAAAAAATGTTAACTCGTCCTCTGACTCGTCAAGGTTGTATTTCGGATATATTGGTATTTCATGCAATATACTGATTCAACCGAGGCTCATATATATAGTAGATAATGTATATTTTAAATGTAAGCGTTCTGGTAATAAAAACTACATGCTGACTACAAATTACTCGAAATGTTTACTTAGACAGCGAACTATAATTCTATAAGTTATTTTTTGTATCGGTGAAAAACTGTTGAGGTCATTTATTTTAATGCTTTTTATCAATTAGTATTTTAATAAGGTTATCGGACATAAAACATATGAATTGTATAATTTAACGATATTAAAAGTTAAATTTAGGGACATAAAGTAAGAGGATTGGTGTACTCTGTCTAAGGTTGGCTGCTCAGATTGGTCGCGAATTGCATGTATCAGGCAACAGCCAAAGCCGAGGTGTGCCGTGCACCCTTGAGCTAGTTGTCAAAATAAAATCGGCTGAGTGCCTTAAGCGCTCGCCTTAGTAGTCCGGTGAAGCTGTTAAGACCTTGCTTGGTCAATAGCGTAGTCAGTTCGAAAAAAAAACTGTCTAAGGTTGGCTTGCGAAAGCACCACCGGAATAACTTTTTCTCCTGCAAAGCAAAATTGCTATATTGCCATTTGAACAGTTCTCTGAAGTAACATGTAATACCAAGATCTGTGTAAGATAAGTTTTTTATTATTTATATTCGGTGTAAATTGATAACGGTGGGTGAAAATGATGGATCTCAATTAACTAGAGTTCAAGGCAATTTTAAAAAGTCACCCCAGTAGCTGATCATAAGGCATATATTGAGACCAGATTGGTGTCACTGAAAGAGTTTTGGTTAGAAATTAAGAAAAACCAGTAGTCTATCATTCAAGAAACCATCGCAACAAAGAATCCTTTGAAATTTGGTTTCAATTAAGTTGCGTTTTTTTTTACTTTGAGATTAATTCTTAAGACTTTCTTCAGAATAATATAGACAATCCTTAAATTACTGAAATACAAAGTGAAATAATATGCTTCCCTTTAAGAAAATTTCATGGAAATCGGTTGAGTTTACGTAAATATATTTTTTGATGTGAAACTTCTTATGGGATATTTGAAACTCTGATCGGCAATCTTTTCGTGTGACGAAAAGTGGTGGGGGTAAACACTCGTTATATACGCAACGTGTCTGTGGCAAAACGGACGGAAAATATGTAATTAATTAAAAAATGAAACAGAAAGAACTAGGCTTTCAGGACACAAGAACTTTATTTATATTATAAAAAAGATTTTATTAGGGCGTTTCTTCTCACCACCGAACATTACCATGACTACCGTTACAATCAGATCATTTTGTAGTGCCCGGATGAATGACGAAACACTTTACAACAATTTGCTACCTGTTAAAATTAATATTACAGTAATTAGCTTACCTCCTGTTCCTTATCGACGTGAGCCTTCTGTGCTGGTCTGAACACGTACACCAGCTTGCCTGAAGCATCTGCGAACTTCGCTACCGAGTCGTTTAAACCCTGCGATAATGTTTTAAAATCATTTGAAAATACATGACTATTTGATTTCAATCTTCCAATTAGGTTGAAGACCAATAAGTAGAGATGTATTGAAAGTTTACAAACAATTTAGTAATAAAATCTTTTAATAAAAAACAAAAAAGTTAAAAAAATTGGCAAACATTAAGGTGTTTTTGCTATCTTTTTATCTTCTTCGCTTTACAGTATATAGTATTTGATATAGTATTAAGAATAAATACAAGAAATAAAACAAATATAATGTCGATTGTGTTGTAAAGATTACGAAATTTTATACTTGCAAATAATTAAACAATTACACAGAACTGACCTCAGTCTTGGTGTCTGCGTCAGCACAAATAGCTTTACTAGCGTCACAAAAAGCATGCAGCTGATCCATCAGCGACTGACATTCCACTGAATCCTTACTACCTCCCAGCACTTTCGCATCTAAAAATGGTAAGTATTATACCTATACTGCAGCCATAAAGAAAAGACGAGCATCTAACTAAAACATAAATTGGAGAAATATCTAAATTCGTTTTTAGGCAGAGTGTAATTCTGAAATAGAAACTCGTACATAAACAGATAATAGATACTATTATATACTCGTACATATGCCTTGTTCTTGATTTCGCATATTTATACTCAATACCACAGAAACGTAGATGTTTAAATATATTAATTCATTTACCGTAGTAATTAGTACCGTGATTTATAAGGTATCAAATATTATGCAAAGAAATTATAGATATCAAAGAAACAAAGCAAGATGCCATGCCATGTCTGATCTGATTATTCTTTATTTTTGACGGACAGATCTAAGTAACATATAGCTATTTCCTTTTCAACACCGATATTAAGAATATGCCATGTTACTTCCACATTTTATAGATAGTGTGGCGTTACAATTGTAATTTACGTATGTGTGCGTTATCGTGTTATTTGTTTTGTCAAAATATCATGTAAGTAACGTATCTACACCTTTTTACTTATAATATCATTGGGTAAGTACAATGAAATACATATTCCATAGATGCACAATACTGTACTGGATATGTCAACAACAATGAATAGATAATTTACCTTAACTGCGAAGCAAACTGTCATGTAACAAGTGAAATTCGTTATGAGGTTATGTCAGTGGCATCAACGTACCTCAACAAAAATGCACTATATTCCGCGTCAAACGTTTTGGCCGTTCTGAATATAGCTTTGAATTCGGCTTGGCGCATAGTACAGTCAAGAAATTAATACAAAATAAAGTCAAAATATTATTGTAGAAATGTAATATTGACATTTATTAATCTTTCGACTCAATATTATATGTACTATATATTACGTTTTTAATCAATTATAATTAAAGTAATTATTTACCTATTAAGTAATAAGAATGTGGCAGTACAACGACCACGATACTGCTTTCAGAAGATTTTGTAGAATAAATGTACGACTTCGATTGTATCATATTGTAAACGCTTCGACAGCTAATTTACGTAGACCTCTTTATTTGAATTGAGCTGACATATATATACGTAGTACGAAATTACATAAATATAGAATATTTGAAAAAGATTAAAGATAAAAATAACATTTGAATCATTACTGAAGTAATAAAAGAACAGTAAAACTAGAAATGGACAATAGTAGCCGAACAATATAGTAATAGACAAGGCTAGAATGTTAACAGTTCGCTATATTATGTATCTTTCAGTTATAATTAAATCCTTCTTCTTCCTCTTAGCGTTTTCCCGGCCTGGTATCAGGGTCCGCTTTCTTACTAAGCTTCCTCCACTTTGCCCGATCTTCGGCATCCTTCTGTGTGAGGTTATTTTCCTTTAAGTCCGCCTTTACCACGTCCAGCGTTTCTTGGGCCTGCCACGAGACCGTGGGCCCTGTTTCCTTTAAGTCCGCCTCTACCACGTCCAACCAGCGTTTCTTGGGCCTGCCACGAGACCGTGGGCCCTGTACAGTTATGTGGAGATATCTATTTCCGACGTAGTCTGGAGGCCTGCGACTTATATATCTTATTATATATATATATAAATCCAAATAACATTTAATCATCTGGTTGGTGAGTTTTCAGTGATCGCATACGTAAATTGTATGTTCCCCCTTATGCAGAATTTGTTTCTATCTATTATATATTCTATCAATCTACCGTTACTGTAAATAAAATATATTCATAATAAATAAATAATTAGTAATGAATAACGCTTTACATAGAAACAAAATTTTTCGAAGTGGATGGGTCTTCTAACAAACAACAAACATAAACAAGAGTTAGAAAACAACGAAAATAACATGTAATTAACAACAACAAAACTATTCTGAGCGTGACAGTACTGCAACTAGTAATAGCAAAGGACTTGTGTCAACGTAGGTGCAACAGGGGGCGAGGAATCTACGCGGGCGAGCCTGCTCCCCTTTTACCTCATCTGCGTCCCTCTGGTACTTAAATTTGTGTTCTGCGCATCTACTTCAGAGCGATTAAAAAGTTTGACGCGGACTATAATAATTTTGGTTACTTTATAATGTATGTTCGTTTGGATATTTATCCATCAATCACTTTCTAACAACTAGATACGTAATGAAATTTAACACAGAAGTCGAGTACGTTGTAGAGAATAACAGAAGATATTTATCTATTATTACTAATCTTTCTATTACATCTTGCAAAGAAGGCGAACACAGTGAAGAGAAAACGTTTGTGATTATGTTTGTTGGGAGTTTATATTTGTAATTACTGTTCACATTTCAAAAATTCTTTCTAGAAAGTTTTATTCTTCTAGTTCTATTCTTTGCTTTTGTTGTGAACATATTTTATTGTTATTAAGTTTTATGTTGTACACCATAGATTTGTACACTAGGATTTATTTCCATAATTTATTGGCCGTTTTGGTAAGTCGTTATTTTTTCATCCTTTTAAAAAAGAATAATATTTATAAATAAAAAAATCGATAAATGTCAGCTACACGCATGAAAAAGTATGACTTATTGTCACGTTCCGCCTGAGCCGAACGTGCAAGCAAGAACGCGAAACAAGCGATAGAGAGGCGCTATCGGCCTAAGCGTTCAACTTGTTACTCATTTATCTATATATACAATAATTCAATTAAATTCATGAAAGTATGCAATTTTTAATTTTTTTCATCGATGTTTTCTTATGGAGTTATCACGTAAAATTATCATCCAACTTTTTGATATAATTACGTTAGAACGAGCAGTGTCCTTTAAATGTATGACATAGTATCTACTAATCCTGTCTCTACTCCGCTCTGCAGTTCCCTTGTACAGAAAATACACACACATTCGCAACACAATTTCTGTTCTAAATTTCAAATCAAGTAGAATACATATATGTATAAGTAACTAACTTCGTCTACATAGTTTGTCAAGTACTTGAGAATTGGAGTTTATTGGGCTTTGAAGAATTTGAATTAATTTATTTATATTATCGACTTGCTGTGCCCCGCAGTTTCATACAAATTTAATTTGTCTCATTTAAATGTACTTTAAATGTGGTTATGTAAGCTTAAACAGCTTCTACATAAAGCAGGATAATTGCGGCATCATACAGCATGGTAATCCGCGGACATAGGCATTTACAAGTCAACCTTTCTCGTTTACGCTTCGTTATCGTTTAGTAGGCAATACGCTCCGTCCGTATAATAAGCACATCTGTACTATTACTTCTATGCCGTTTAACCTACTCTCTGATCTAATTTTGTATCATAATTGATTAACAAATTAAAGTTTTTAAAGTGTCTTATATAATCTATAATCTTCCTTTATAAATAGGCTATAAAATTTAAAAAAAGTGCGTGCGTACAAAGTACACATGTGAGAAGTGAAACTTCTTTGGCGAACTAATTTATAAGTCTTGTTTATATTTATACAAATCTAAAACTTAGATCTCAATTAAATTTATACAAAATCATTGTAAATTAATGATAACTATAGAAATTCCAGTTTTTAAATTAAAATTTCGTCAAGAGAATTTATGAAATATTGTTATTTATATTTTATGCAAAATGATTTATTGAAATCTCAAATGACGAATTGTAAATAAAAATGCCACGTGTTTTTTGACAATATTAGAAATTATTACACTTCCGTTGCATACCTGCGTGACGTTACATCTGTAAAAATTATACCCTCATGCGCCTAAAGAAGTTTCACTTCAAAAATATTTTTTTAAATCTCACTGATCGTTATAGAAATAAAAACGTGCAAACAAATAATCTTTTATTTTTGTATAGCTTTAGCATACATCTATATATATCTACTTATCTATACATATAATAAGAAATCTAAGGTGTTAATAATAATGTAAATCTAAGGTGTCTGTATTTTATCGATTTTCGTAAAAAAAAATGTTGTAGGTGTGTTGGAATAAGTAATATTTCGATCATTCTCGGAAATATATGTCTGTCTGTTTGTATGAACACGCCTCACTGCTAAAGTACTGGGTTCACATTAAAACCTCATAAGAATCATAAAGCATATCTTCGAGAATACCTTAGTCTTTGTTTCATTAAAATCGGTCCACTCTATCAAAAGTTATTGTAATTTTAATGACGACGCGGCGTAAGTACGAGAGAAAAGTGGACTTAATAAATTCAGATGACTTTATTATTCACTTATTTTTAAATAAGGTTCCACGCGGACAAAGTCACGGGCACAGCTAGTAAATTATAAATATGTTAGATACATCAAAAAGTATATGTTCAGGTGTTATAAGAAACGTAACGATTTTTTTTTTAATTGTGTGAGCGTGACTTGATCTGTTAACTCTAGAATACTAAAGGTAATACAACATAAATATAGATAATACATAGATAACGTAAGTAATAGTGGGTAACATAGTTATAACCTGATCTAAGTATTGCGATATGTAGATAATTTATGTAATTCATTTGTTTTTTTTATCAGTCAAATGTTTTGATGAAATATATCCGAACAGGTTATATTTTATTCATAATACCTAACAGGTTTTAAAGTCTACATTAAAGTGAATTAAACTGACATACATTTTAAAGAACAATTGATTTTCTACGTTTGTTGTAATAATTGTTGGCATAGTGACTTATTTAAATTCTCGATGATTAGGGCTGGTAGTTTTTAATTTTTATAAACTATTTTTCTTATAACTAATCCCGATAGAATAACTATACGTTATGTTATATATAAGAATGCTTGGAAGATCATTTGTCTTCCAAGTCAGTTTGTACAAAAAATCGTCACAAATACCAATCGATTTTAAAGCACAACCCTAAAGCGATATATGATTATCCCTATTTTTATAGTGTGTATGCTATTTCCATTTTAATGAAAAATTGAATGAGATCAATACGTTTACTTAGTTTATTTATGAAGGTCCAATAAGATGTTAGTTACTATATTATTTTCTAATTCAAATAATTTAGTTCTCTTCATAAGCTTAGCTTGTGTTGCATTAAGTACCTTTCACAAACTCGACAATAATATTTAAAATATAGGGTACATAAATATTCATAATATTAATATATAGTTACTGTATCAACCCTACGATACTGTGTATTAGCGTTCATCAGTCATCGGCCCCGGTTTCCGGTTGCGTTTCGCGGTTCAATGCCTCACTAGATATCTCAATAGGCGACCTTCACAGCATTCAACGCGGCCCTGCACCAAAACCTCGACGTATGTAACTTATTCACGCTCCACTTTTAACACTATAGTGTCTTTCACTTTGATGAAAAATAATGAATACACACAAAACCGGCATTGTATAACTTAATTGAAGAAAATCTACAATGTTAATTTTAGAATGAATAAAATGTAAACGTGTTCACTACTAGGCATGTTCTAACACAGACTATGTATTTTTTATACTATAATCTTGTGTAACTGGATTGTTGTTTATCTAAATAATATAATTTATTCGAAGTTTTCAATTATATAATACCAAGTCATGAGATCAAAATTTAAACATTTCGAACTGGTAATTTAATTTTTTTACAGATTTAATTTGGTATCTGAGCTGTTATAACATTTCACCTGTTAAATTATTTTAATGATTTTTTTTTATCATATATCATCACCACGTAAATTAACCCAACTGATAAATATAGTATATTGTAAACATATTAATATTGGAGACAACTTACACGATCAAAATATACTAAAACAACAAATACAGGTTTTGCAAGATTTAAGCAGAGTTTGAAAGCCTGAATTATTTTAATTTAACAACTTTGTATCTTTTACCAAGAATTGCTTTAATACGTAATTCGTCAAAATATATGTCATATAAAATACCTAAATATATACTAAAGAGTGAAATATTTCTAAATAAAAATGCTAGCAATTACTAGAACGTAGAATATGCAACTACTCAGCGTAACCAAGAATTGCTTTAAGACCTAAGTCGTCAAAATATATGTCATATAAAATACCTAAATATATACTAAAGAGTGAAATATTTCTAAATAAAAATGCTAGCAATTACTAGAACGTAGAATATGCAACTACTCAGCCTAACCTACACTGTGATATGATCAAATTATCTCGGCGTCGGAATCTCGGTTATAATTAGAGCTACTAGGTTAATATATTACGTTAATATAATACGTTGCCTTTGTTTCTAAATTTAATCTATATAAATAAAAATCAATCGCCGAATGTATGTAAGCACGTGATCAGAACAGCTGCACCTTGACTATTTTTTTATATTTGTAACTGTCAGTACAAGATTCGTGTGAAAGACAATGGAAAAATGGTAAGAAAAGATTAAAAACTAGACTTAACAAATTTCCTTATAAAAAATTGCAAACGAGTGGGAATATTTATTTTTGGTTAGTACACCCGTGCGAAGTCAGAACGTACAGATAATAATAATTCATAAAAGTAATATAAATATCATCATCATTACGTAGTATAAAAAAACAAAGTCCCCTACCGCATCTGTCTGTCTGTTTGTTCGCGATAAACTCAAATAGTACTAAACAGATACATATTTCATACGGTTTTTACCAGTGTATAGAGTGATTCATGAGGAACTTTTTGATATATAATTTGTCAAGTATTTTTTTATAAACAGGGCAGGACAAAGTCTGCCGGGCCCGCTAGTATATAATAAATTAAAAGAGTTTTTGGAATCGATTGATTGTTTTAATGTCTTATCATCTTGCTTTAAGTGCTTGATGACAAATCTTCAACTTAAGAGTGATAATGAACCAGGCAAGCACTAGAAAATGCCCATCATTTTGCATCAGCTTGTCTTCGTTTAATACGTTTGATAGAAATAAAGGAAAAATTCTTGATAATTTATTCGAAGTTTTCAATTATATAATACCAAGTCATGAGATCAAAATTTAAACATTTCGAACTGGTAATTTAATTTTTTTACAGATTTAATTTGGTATCTGAGCTGTTATAACATTTCACCTGTTAAATTATTTTAATGATTTTTTTTTATCATATATCATCACCACGTAAATTAACCCAACTGATAAATATAGTATATTGTAAACATATTAATATTGGAGACAACTTACACGATCAAAATATACTAAAACAACAAATACAGGTTTTGCAAGATTTAAGCAGAGTTTGAAAGCCTGAATTATTTTAATTTAACAACTTTGTATCTTTTACCAAGAATTGCTTTAATACGTAATTCGTCAAAATATATGTCATATAAAATACCTATTCTGTCGTACTTACGCCGCATCGTTATTCAAATTACAATAACTTTTGATATAATGGACCGATTTTCATGAAACAAAGACTAAATTATACACGAAGATATGCTTTATGATTTGGTGTATTATATGATGTATTGTATGATTTGTTGTGTTGTGAGCCAAGTACTTTAGCAGTGATGCGTGTTCATACAAACATACATACAGACATTTCTAAAAACGATTGAAATGTATTTTATTACTTCTTCCTAGAAGATCGAAAAAGTACAGAACTGTTACAGTTACATACTTATATGTATAGATGATCATTATATCATCAACATTGGAAAGAAGATTACCACTGGTTTCGTTGACTTTTAAATATGGTTCTGGCTTACTGAGCGTTTCGCACAAATCAAACTATATCAGATCGAGAAAATGGGAATTGAGGATTTGTTTACTAATTAACTTTATGGATTCACAACGATTTAGAATTTACCAATTGGAGCGATTGATTACGGTTTGTTACGTAGAGAAACGACGGAATGCGGAGGCGTTTACTCACATCCATGCTATTTTCGTCCGAATCTTAAGATGCGATCCACATTACATTACAATATCGATTTTCTTCGAAGAATCAAATTCACTGAGCAAAATCCTAAGACTAATGGATTTTTTCAATTCATGCGTTGCCTTACGAACTTATATTTACGAAGGTAAAATAAGAAATTTTAACGACAGCAAAATTAGAGTACCGACTTCGCATAGGTGCAATGTACTAATGTGTTTCCACAAGTGTCTAAAAAATTCAGATACATTCGTTGCCGCTTTGATATTTACGGTTTATCAAAAACTTCGTAAGAATTTTCCCACAAAAAGCTCTTTTATTTGAGCGTAATTTAAAATTTCTGATATCATCTATGATATAAATTGAAATGCTATGTTGTACGGGTATAGTAAATGTACATCGTAATTAATGTATTTAATTGGATAAGGATTAATACTATATTCGTCAATATAGCGCCAGAAATAAATATTTTTAAATTATATGTTAAACATAAAAATGAATACTGTGGGTTATCCTTAGGGGGGAGAGACATATATAGGTATATCTTTTAATTATCAAAAGATGTGTTAGCATAATGGGTAGCATTCATATAAATATTTGTTGAAATTAAGCCCCTGTTTTATAATACACTAGCTTTTACCCGCAACTTCGTTTGCGATATTGAGGTAATTATATTAGCCTACAGTAGATCGTCTGTATTTAATAATTTTATGACACGGTCATTTAGGGCAGGTAGGTATTTTATAATATTTATAAGAGTATTTTATTTATTTTAAAATCGTTCTTTTGTAATTAAATTAGATTCATTATGTACGTATTTTATTATATTATTTATGAAAGTAGGAAATATAAACAAATATATGTACATGTTGTGTATAAAAAAAATATTACCGAAGTTTGCCCGCGTTCGGGTTGCCCACTTACTAATGCACCACCACAGCAGATCAGTGCGCGCGCAATCCGTTAGATAGAAAAGTTACGATAGTTTCGAATCCGGTACTTTAAACTCTGAGTAGGATATCGCTAATAATCATTATTAGGGACTAATAACCTAAATACGAAATTTCATTGAAATAATGTAGGCAAATACGAAAAACTTTTATACCTACTAAATTTGCACCCCCATCTTTCCTTATTAGGGATAGAATTCACAAAAAGGGATATCGGCAATAATCATTTTAGGAACTTATAACCCAAATACAACATTTTATTGAAATAACTTAGAAAATCAGAATGATATATAATTTGTCAAGTATTTTTTTATAAACAGGGCAGGACAAAGTCTGCCGGGCCCGCTAGTATATAATAAATTAAAAGAGTTTTTGGAATCGATTGATTGTTTTAATGTCTTATCATCTTGCTTTAAGTGCTTGATGACAAATCTTCAACTTAAGAGTGATAATGAACCAGGCAAGCACTAGAAAATGCCCATCATTTTGCATCAGCTTGTCTTCGTTTAATACGTTTGATAGAAATAAAGGAAAAATTCTTGAAATTCCTAGTTTCGTTACAAAATAATAAATTCTAAAGCACTTATAACCAAATATGCATACAAGGTTTTTAATAGTTAATTCTGCGATTAGACTGTTTTTAGATGTGAGAAAAGTAACATGTAATGTAATAATGTACTGATCGCTTAAAGGCTTTTTATAAGGTATATTTATACGGCCTGAATTAACACCCATAGAAAGCAATTAACGACAACTTACACGATCAAAATATACTAAAACAACAAATACAGGTTTTGCAAGATTTAAGCAGTGTTTGAAAGCCTGTATAGCTTTAATTTAACAACTTTGTATATTTTACCAAGAATTGCTTTAAGACCTAAGTCGTCAAAATATATGTCATATAAAATACCTAAATATATACTAAAGAGTGAAATATTTCTAAATAAAAATGCTAGCAATTACTAGAACGTAGAATATGCAACTACTCAGCCTAACCTACACTGTGATATGATCAAATTATCTCGGCGTCGGAATCTCGGTTATAATTAGAGCTACTAGGTTAATATATTACGTTAATATAATACGTTGCCTTTGTTTCTAAATTTAATCTATATAAATAAAAATCAATCGCCGAATGTATGTAAGCACGTGATCAGAACAGCTGCACCTTGACTATTTTTTTATATTTGTAACTGTCAGTACAAGATTCGTGTGAAAGACAATGGAAAAATGGTAAGAAAAGATTAAAAACTAGACTTAACAAATTTCCTTATAAAAAATTGCAAACGAGTGGGAATATTTATTTTTGGTTAGTACACCCGTGCGAAGTCAGAACGTACAGATAATAATAATTCATAAAAGTAATATAAATATCATCATCATTACGTAGTATAAAAAAACAAAGTCCCCTACCGCATCTGTCTGTCTGTTTGTTCGCGATAAACTCAAATAGTACTAAACAGATACATATTTCATACGGTTTTTACCAGTGTATAGAGTGATTCATGAGGAACTTTTTGATATATAATTTGTCAAGTATTTTTTTATAAACAGGGCAGGACAAAGTCTGCCGGGCCCGCTAGTATATAATAAATTAAAAGAGTTTTTGGAATCGATTGATTGTTTTAATGTCTTATCATCTTGCTTTAAGTGCTTGATGACAAATCTTCAACTTAAGAGTGATAATGAACCAGGCAAGCACTAGAAAATGCCCATCATTTTGCATCAGCTTGTCTTCGTTTAATACGTTTGATAGAAATAAAGGAAAAATTCTTGAAATTCCTAGTTTCGTTACAAAATAATAAATTCTAAAGCACTTATAACCAAATATGCATACAAGGTTTTTAATAGTTAATTCTGCGATTAGACTGTTTTTAGATGTGAGAAAAGTAACATGTAATGTAATAATGTACTGATCGCTTAAAGGCTTTTTATAAGGTATATTTATACGGCCTGAATTAACACCCATAGAAAGCAATTATTAAATGAATCATCGTGTCACTCCTTGGCTGAAAATAAATATTCTTATTAGAGTAAAATAATGCTAAAATGCTCTTATTCTTGATAAAATAACAAATATACCTGACTATATTAATGTCTAAAGTACAAATCGGTTCTCAGCACCATTTTGTCAAACGAATAAATTATTTTTATAGTGTCAGTTGCAGCAGACGATGCCGATCATTGGTTTGACATTCAGACAGTCTAGCCAACTCATTGCAACGTTGTCTTGACACCGAATGCAAGTTATAGATTTATGCCAACGTAAACTCAGATTCCAAAAGGAAAGAGGTCATTTTTGTACGCACCGTCCGTTTCGGGAGAATGCGTTCTGTACCCGAGCTGACAATTTGTAATGACCGTGCATTTTGTACTCAAGGTTGAGGGTACAAATTACACGTTCGAATCTGATGACCCGATCGTATCCGAAAGACTTATGTGCTATTGTCAGAGAAGTAAATATAAATTCGCGGTCGAGACCATTGTTTCGCAGTTATCATTTTCAATTTATGAAGACATATGCGTATAGAACGAGCGAGTTCGCCTTGATTAGAAGATTCGCAAGCGTTCTAAATATGACATTGAAAGTGTTTATTTAAATTATTGTACGGTCATTGTGGACATTTATATTTATCATCACTACATAGTATAAAACAAAGTCCTCAGCCGCGTCTGTGGCTGTGTCTATGTCTATCTATCTGTCTGTTCGCGATAAACTCAAAAACTACTGAAGGGAATTTCATGCAATTTTCACCAGTAGACAGAGTAATTCACGAAGAAGGTTTAGGCATATAATTTGTCTATATTTTTTAAATTATCAAGGCAGGACAATGTCCGCCGGGCCCGCTAGTTAATTCATATATTTCATCGAATCTCGGCGTCGGAATCTCGGTTATAATTAGAGCTACTAGGTTAATATATTACGTTAATATAATACGTTGCCTTTGTTTCTAAATTTAATCTATATAAATAAAAATCAATCGCCGAATGTATGTAAGCACGTGATCAGAACAGCTGCACCTTGACTATTTTTTTATATTTGTAACTGTCAGTACAAGATTCGTGTGAAAGACAATGGAAAAATGGTAAGAAAAGATTAAAAACTAGACTTAACAAATTTCCTTATAAAAAATTGCAAACGAGTGGGAATATTTATTTTATATTACTTTTATGAATTATTATTATCTGTACGTTCTGACTTCGCACGGGTGTACTAACCAAAAATAAATATTCCCACTCGTTTGCAATTTTTTATAAGGAAATTTGTTAAGTCTAGTTTTCATTGGTTTGACATTCAGACAGTCTAGCCAACTCATTGCAACGTTGTCTTGACACCGAATGCAAGTTATAGATTTATGCCAACGTAAACTCAGATTCCAAAAGGAAAGAGGTCATTTTTGTACGCACCGTCCGTTTCGGGAGAATGCGTTCTGTACCCGAGCTGGCAATTTGTAATGACCGTGCATTTTGTACTCAAGGGCGAGGGTACAAATTACACGTTCGAATCTGATGACCCGATCGCATCCGAAAGACTTATGTGCTATTGTCAGAGAAGTAAATATAAATTCGCGGTCGAGACCATTGTTTCGCAGTTATCATTTTCAATTTATGAAGACATATGCGTATAGAACGAGCGAGTTCGCCTTGATTAGAAGATTCGCAAGCGCTCTAAATATGACATTGAAAATGTTTACTTGAATTATTGTACGGTCATTGTGGACATTTATATTTATCATCACTACATAGTATAAAACAAAGTCCTCAGCCGCGTCTGTGTGTTTATCTATCTGTCTATTCGCGATAAACTCAAAAACTACTGAAGGGAATTTCATGCGATTTTCACCAGTAGATAGAGTAATTCACGAAGAAGGTTTAGGCATATAATTTATCTATATTTTTTAAATTATCAGGGCAGGACAATGTCCGCCGGGCCCGCTAGTTAATTCATATATAATGTAATAATGTACTGATCGCTTAAAGGCTTTTTATAAGGTATATTTATACGGCCTGAATTAACACCCATAGAAAGCAATTATTAAATGAATCATCGTGTCACTCCTTGGCTGAAAATAAATATTCTTATTAGAGTAAAATAATGCTAAAATGCTCTTATTCTTGATAAAATAACAAATATACCTGACTATATTAATGTCTAAAGTACAAATCGGTTCTCAGCACCATTTTGTCAAACGAATAAATTATTTTTATAGTGTCAGTTGCAGCAGACGATGCCGATCATTGGTTTGACATTCAGACAGTCTAGCCAACTCATTGCAACGTTGTCTTGACACCGAATGCAAGTTATAGATTTATGCCAACGTAAACTCAGATTCCAAAAGGAAAGAGGTCATTTTTGTACGCACCGTCCGTTTCGGGAGAATGCGTTCTGTACCCGAGCTGGCAATTTGTAATGACCGTGCATTTTGTACTCAAGGGTGAGGGTACAAATTACACGTTCGAATCTGATGACCCGATCGCATCCGAAAGACTTATGTGCTATTGTCAGAGAAGTAAATATAAATTCGCGGTCGAGACCATTGTTTCGCAGTTATCATTTTCAATTTATGAAGACATATGCGTATAGAACGAGCGAGTTCGCCTTGATTAGAAGATTCGCAAGCGCTCTAAATATGACATTGAAAATGTTTACTTGAATTATTGTACGGTCATTGTGGACATTTATATTTATCATCACTACATAGTATAAAACAAAGTCCTCAGCCGCGTCTGTGGCTGTGTCTGTGTCTATCTATCTGTCTGTTCGCGATAAACTCAAAAACTACTGAAGGGAATTTCATGCAATTTTCACCAGTAGACAGAGTAATTCACGAAGAAGGTTTAGGCATATAATTTGTCTATATTTTTTAAATTATCAAGGCAGGACAATGTCCGCCGGGCCCGCTAGTTAATTCATATATTTCATCGAACACTATCACTTTAATTCTGTTATCCATTAATAAATACTATCTCTTTGTTACAGGTCTAATATATCAACGTTGAACATTAAATGAATCGAAAACTTAATATAACATATGCTATAGTTAAGTCAAAACAATAATTATTGTAACAAAACTTTAGAACAATATTTTACCACGGTGTCCAGTGAAGTTTGAAAAGTGGATAACTTAACAGCCTCGAAGAGGACCTCCGGGTTCACCCCGGTAACTGATAGGTAAGTCAACCATAACTATTATAATATTAACGTTATTATTTAACCAAAGGTAGCGAAAATACAACAAGGATTTACAAAACAATAGGCCAACGTATGTGGTTAATTATATGGCCAAAGACGACATTTCTTAATAATTTTTCATGTGTTTAATAGAGCAGTAATCTCAAGCTGGATATAGGAAAGAGGATAATGGTTATATTATTTTAAACTGTTATGAAGTGTATTTGGGAAGATGCCAGAGGAGAAGAGAACCATTAGTATCTAACTCACAGTCGAATAAACGAATGGATTAATTTGGGCGTGCAAAGAATTTAATTCACTATCAGTATTGACTTACGTATTACGACTGACTTCTCTGAATTGATGTTTTGCACCTTTTTCAGTATTCGTTTTCTACTTATTTTGGTGTAAACTCTTTTATTTATTTTGTGAAAATTTGCAGTTACTCTTCCTTTTCGATTATCTTACCAGAAATTTCTGTTAGTTGTAAGTTTTTTCCTTAATATAATATATTCAATCTATACTAATCTTATAAAGCTGAAATTTTTGGTTTCAAATGTACAAATGTTGTATAGTAATCGCCCGCGACTTCGTTCATGATATAATACGATATAAAACTTAATAACAATAAAAAGAAGTTATCTCGTGGTGAATTATATTAAAATGGATAGCGTAGAATATTTGATGCCAATGTTATATCAACGTCTACTTTTAATAACTGGTTATTTCGAATTCAAAGGGAAAAGTTTAATTACAAACACTTAAAACAACAAACTAAAAAGGCGTAGTAATTTTAATTGATTATATTTATCGTGAAGAACAACAAACAAATAAGAGAATTAGTTGTCGCCGTGTAAACTAACTAGTATTTTAATTAAGGAAATCCTGGCCGGTTTAGTTCACTTGGTGTGATTAATTAAACATTACCTCACGTATTCGAGTTATCTTTACTCATTATCTAGCCCGAGCAGGCACGATTTTGTACGTTTAGCTGTGAGCAAAAAAAAATTATTTTGCATATAACCAAGTTGACCGAGCTGGTACATGCGAGTGTAGAAGGCTGGTCGCAGCTTATAATTTATAACAGAGTAATAAATTTTTCATCTTAATAAATAATCAATGTTAATTATACAGATATATCAGATACTATTCACTTCCAATAAACCTTTATATTTTAATTAAAGCTTGCTTTATATGCAACTACTCAGCGTAACTTAGGCTGATCAAATTATCTCGGCGTCGGAATCTCGGTTATAATTAGAGCTACTAGGTTAATATATTGCGTTAATATAATACGTTCATAAAAATCAATTGCCAAATGCATGTAAACACATCACATCAGAACAATGACCTTGACTATTTTTTATATTTGTAATTGTCAGTACAAGATTCGTGTGAAAGAAAATGAAAAAATGGTACAAAAAAATAAAAAACTAGACAACAAATTTCCTTATGAAAAAATGCAAACGAGTGGGAATATTTAGTCTTGGTTAGTACACCCGTGCGAAGTCAGAACGTACAGTTAATAATTGATAAAAGTAATATATATATCATCATCATTACATAGTATAATACGTAGTCCCCTACCGTGTCTGTCTGTCTGTTTGTTTGCGATAAACTCAAATACTACTGAACAGATGTTCATGCGGTTTTTACCAGTGTATAGAGTTATTCATGAGGAACTTTTTGATATATCATTTGTCAAGTATTTTTTTATAAACAGGGCAGGACAAAGACTGCCGGGCCCGATAATATATAATAAATTAAAGGAGTATTTGGAATCGATTGATAGTTTTAATATCTTATCATCTTGCTTTAAGTGCTTGATGACAAATTTTCAACTTAAGAGTGGTAATGAACCAGGCGAGCACTAGAAAATACCCATCATTTTGCATCAGCTTTTCTTTGTTTTTTTTTTATGGCGTGAGTGGCAAACGGGGTCACCTGCTGTTTGGTGATCACCGCCGTGCAAGTTGCAAGTGCGTTGCCACCCTTTCGGGGGAAGGGTTAGGGGAGGGAGAGGGAGAGGCGATAGGAGAGGGGAGGGGAGGTGGGCATCCGGCGCTCTCACTGACCGAACAAAACGCAACAATGCAAGCACTGTTACTTCACGTTGGTTTTCTATGAGATGGTGGTACTACCCCGGACGAGCCGACCCATTCATGCTGAAACCAGTAACAGTTTCAGCGTGGCTCTACCACCATTACAAACATTAACATTACAATACGTTTGATAGATATAAGAAAAATTCTTCAAATTCCTAGTTTCGTTACAAAATAATAAATTCTAAAGCACTTATAACTAAATATGCTTACAAGGTTTTTAACAGTTAATTCTGCGATTAGACTGTTTTTAGATGTGAGAAAAGTAACACGACCGGACTTAGCCAGCAAATAAAAGTGAAAAAAATGTACTGATCACATAATGGTAAAGAAAGGCCTTTTATAAGGTATATTTATACGGCCTGAATTAAAACCCATAGAAAGCAATTATTAAATGAATCATCGTGTCACTCCTTGGCTGAAAATAAATATTCTTATTAGAGTAAAATAATGCTAAAATGCTCTTATTCTTGATAAAATAACAAATATACCTGACTATATTAATGTCTAAAGTACAAATCGGTTCTCAGCACCATTTTGTCAAACGAATAAATTATTTTTATAGTGTCAGTTGCAGCAGACGATGCCGATCATTGGTTTGACATTCAGACAGTCTAGCCAACTCATTGCAACGTTGTCTTGACACCGAATGCAAGTTATAGATTTATGCCAACGTAAACTCAGATTCCAAAAGGAAAGAGGTCATTTTTGTACGCACCGTCCGTTTCGGGAGAATGCGTTCTGTACCCGAGCTGACAATTTGTAATGACCGTGCATTTTGTACTCAAGGTTGAGGGTACAAATTACACGTTCGAATCTGATGACCCGATCGTATCCGAAAGACTTATGTGCTATTGTCAGAGAAGTAAATATAAATTCGCGGTCGAGACCATTGTTTCGCAGTTATCATTTTCAATTTATGAAGACATATGCGTATAGAACGAGCAGCTTACTCAGGATCTAAATTTAATAAAATATATTTGATTTTAAATTGCAAAGTATAGTATACTAACAAAGAAATCACAAGAACAAATAAATTCGAAGAAATGGAGTCGAAGCAAGTCACGATGCTAAAGTAAAGCAAAACAGTGCATTTAGCAAAACCAGAAATGGATGATTGTTTAAAGGGACTCCATACACATCCATACATAATAGAGTTGGGTAAAACTATGAAGATTTGTTGATCTTTACTGATGGGTCGAAGTCAACAAGGGGCGTGGGTGCTGCTCTCTTTGATCCACAAGCAGGGCAAGATAATTTTGATGTGTTTGTGGAATACATTTTTATAACATGTTGCTTATTTAATTTAATGTATGACTGTATAATGAAATAAAACGGCAACTGAACGTCAAACTGTCAAATTTATCAATATTTTATAAAAATCTACTTCAATTTGTAAATAGATATTTTTAAATGAAATTTCTTTTGTCGTTCGAAATAACAAACATTTTCTAGATACAAACATTTTCATCGTCATTAGAAATATAACAACAAAAATTAGAATAAACGGTTCAGCTGTTCTGAAGTGATGAGCGTGTATACATTCAGTAATTGTTTTTTACTTATAGAGATTTGGAAATACATTTGTTTGAATACTTATAACCTATAATCCGACTGGCCAAAGTAAGGGTAATGTTTTCGAGTTCTATGTGTTTATTTCTTTGACAGGTACAGTTAGATTCGTCTTTATTGTGTGAGTAACGTAAACTATATAATATAGATAATTTTATTAATTGTCAACTAATAACATTTAAACGGTTTGAATTTCGATACAAGGATGTGTACTTTTAGAGCCATAAAAAAATCACCAGAACTATATGAATATATATTAGGGCGTTTCATTTGAAATGGCTAATTTTATTCACGCTCACACCCTGAAATATCGTTCTAAATGCCGAGAAAAAATCCCCTCAAAATTTGAGCCCTTAATTTTAAACCTAAGTACTTTCTTTTTGATTGTTTAACTGTGTCCATTTAAAAAGCATGTATTTCAAATTACCTTTTCATTACAATAACATTGCTGTACCTTAAGTCATTATAGTAACAGGTTATTTGTAGTATCTACATTTAACACTCTTCAATAAATCCTATCATAATTTTACTCTAACTAGACTTGTGTATTGTATAAGTTCTAAAAGTCATTTTTTCTACTTTTTACGCATATTTTCGAAAATATATATATATTAAAACATTTTTTGCCAAAAATTTGCAAGGTGCAGAGTTATAGCAAATTGAATTATCCATAAAAATAGTTATTCTCTCTATTCTCGTTGCCCCCGGCCCATCCCCTCAGGTCCGGCTACGGTGGCAGGAGGAATCGCCTCCTCCTGCCTGTCCTTCGTTGACGGAGACGGCCACTGTCAGGGTCTACCTCTCGGGCCATCTCCGCTCTCTTCTCCTCGCAGAAGGAAGCCATCGCTCGCCACGTCTGTTCGCTCCTACCGCCGCCGCCAGGATGCGGCTTTGCTCTCCCTACGCAGCACACTCAGACAGAGTGTGCTGCGCGGTATCTTCATCCGCGCTGCACTTGTGGCACTTGTCTCCCCTGAATCGCCGTCTCATCACTTCTACCTCCCTGAGAGCCGGAGGCTCCCCACTTCATTTCCTCGCCGCCGTAAACTCGTACACAGCGGCGAGAACTGCTGCCTCTAACTCCCAGGGTAGGGAGCCGGCTAGCGTGAAGGCTGCCACCGAGGACACCGTTCGGTACGCCCGGATCGCCCTCAGTGCCACCGTGCGCTACGCATTACGGAGCGCGCGTACGTTGGCGGCACCAAGGGCGTCGACCCAAACCGGTGCCCCATAGGCGGCCATCGCCCCAACGACTCCCATGTAGAGTCGGCGGCACTCGGCCCCCCGGGGCCCCCCGCTGCCACAGCAATTCGCGGTCCGAGCCTCGCAAAATGAAAAAAAAAACATCAACATCGCTTCAAAAGCTGGCTATATTTAATTTATAATCACGTAATTTATTTAAAACTAAATTTACTTAACCTTCTTTGCTCAAACATTGAAATATGATAATGATTTAATTCAAATAAAATATTCACTTAACAAGCAACACGGTCGGGTCCAGTCAGACCAGACCTCATGTCGTGTTAACAATAGATGGGTAAACATAATAAAATATGAATCCGACCGTAATGGAATAACACCTTGCCTTTTTAACGACCATAGCCGTTTGATATAAACGAAACAAATAATATATATAAAAATGTTAAACGGTATATCTGATTAAACCCACGCTTACAGGAAAACATCGTACCTGTTCTTATTTTGTTGGTACTTAGGTATATTGTAAAATGACGCACGTAGGCTGGTAATTGGTGATGTGTGTAATGTATATTATGCAGAATAAACATAATGTTGATGTACTATTATTGAAATCCACCAATAAACCCGAGCTTTCGGCGAAAAGAAACTACTTCCCGAATATGGGAGAACAAAAGGTAGTATTGAATTTTCCAGTACATTTTGGGGTATAAGGGGTGTTGAATAACATCATAGGACTTGAGACACCCAAGCCAACCTCACCTGAACGTGGTGCACCCTGCGGAATAACGAACGACGCAATGGCGAAATCGGTGTGGTAGGGTTTTATAGCCTGACTGGGTCGCAACCACCATGTATATGGCGAAAAAGCCCTTCATAGTGATTCGCTTCTGCGGGTCGCATTTCGGGATCAGCCTGTGCATATCCAGCTTTTTGCAGGCCGGCATGACAGTGGTGACTGGTGATGGATAGTGCGTCACTCGGTGGTCGCCATTGTTTTTAGATTGTGCTGTGCTTATCATCGGGACTAGTGCAGACACTTTGCACACTGCTACAATAAAAAAAAACGTTTTCGGAATAGCCAGTCGGTTTCCAACTCTACAAACAAGAGAGTCAGAGTATTCCAGCAACAGCTTTCTCCAGTCAGTTCATTTTCGCAGCTTGGCTTAATATTATTTTGGACCGTAAAGATATCGTTGACCGCAATCTATCTTCTATACACATAATAAGAATGTAAATATGGGTAAGGGTTTCGACCCTTACGTGGTTGATATTCCCGTAATTCGTACGAAGAGATTTGCTTCCACATTCATTATACGTATGGCTAGGGAGTGGAATTCACTCCCGGCGTCTTTCTTCCCGTCATCTTATAACTTAGGAGTCTTCAAGAGTAGAGTGAACAGGCATCTAGTGGGTAAGCGCGATACATCGTTGGCCTCATTGTCACTTACGATCAGGTGAGATTGTGGCCAAGAGCGTACCAGTTGAACATTTAAAAAAAAATCTACCGTGTCTTTACATTTTTGTGAAAAAAATGTTGAAGGTGTCTTGGAATAAGTAATAAAATACATTTCAATTATTTATAGAAATGTCTGTCTGTCTGTTTGTTTGTTTGAACACGCGTCACTGCTAAAGTACTACTTACCTCTTGGCTCTTTCACTTAATCATACATTTCTATTGGATTTTACGACAATGAAATATGTATACACGAATTTATTTGTCAAATTCAGTTACTTTATAGTATGAGTAGGTACATTGGTAATGTCCTAATGTAAGGTAGAATGAAATGTATTGTGTAGAATATTGAGATCAGTTTTAATAGTCAATTACTTTGAAGTGTGAGAACGTAAAAACGTGATAAAATAGCTCGACGATTTTAAATGAAAGATAAAAGAATCAAGGTCCACACGACCTTTAGACGACGTTCAGATGTAAAACTGGGAGAAGAAGCATGTCGAGGTCAAATACTAATCGTTTTACTATACAAATGTAAGCGAATTATTTTTTATTATAAGATAGAATAATTTAAGAAAATGAACACTTTGAAATTATTATATATATGTAGGAGTGTCTTTATTTGTTTTGACATAAAGGAATTTCAATAAAAGTTTCAAGATTTTTTTGTTTATTGTGACCCAAATTATTATAATTTACTAACAGTTTAGGATATTATTTAACTGGCAATAAAATATATCAGTAACATATTTGGAAAGTTATTCCATACAGTGTATCCATTTTTAGCACCAAATATGCTATAACTGATACATAAATAGGTTTTCAAGTAAGTATAGTGTATAATGTATTTGATTAAAAAAATACAATACATAAGAAAGCCAGTCTTAACTTTAGCTTGAATATGTACTCTTGTCATAAATACTGAAAAAATATATTTTTCTATTGCAATTAACATTTATTACTTTTATAGAGTGTTACTTTAATACATAAATATAAAACAATTTAAAATATAAAAAGCTTATCCGAAGTGGTCTCCATTAGCTGCAATGCAGTCCTTTGAACGTTGAGGCCTATCGTTGAGGAGTTATCAATAGAAGCAAAAATCAAAACCAAAATACTCTTTATTCAATTTAGGCCCTGAGTTTATCTTTTCATAATAACTAATTTTTGTTATTTTTGTTTTTGTTTTCATAATAACACCGTCTAACTAGCACCGACAGTGTATATCTAAGGAATGCTAAGAAAATCGTCTTTTGGTCATCATCTGTGGTAAGTGATCACCGCCTTCCAGAGACACTAGCAACACCGGGGGAGTCGCCACTGCGTTACCAGCCTGTGTTTGGGGGGAAACGGGTTCGGAAATTCGGGAGGAGGGGTGTTCCTCTGGCGCTCTCACTGACCGAACGAAACGCAACAATGCAAACACTGTTACTTACTTGTTACGTGAGAAAGTGGTATTACCCCAGGCGAGCCGACCCAGTCATGCTGAAACCAGCGTGGCTCTACCATCTATAAAATTGTATTGTCTTGGTGAGAATATCCAAAGAGTAGTTTATTACCTGATTTGGAGAAGCAGGAGGCAATTGCGATGTGAGTTAATAGCCATTGGTAGATCTCTACTGAAGGAATGGTTTAAGAGACCTCCCATAAACCTATAATTGGGTTGCAAGTTCCAAACACTACCCACACTAAGACCTAACCAGCACCAGTAGGGTGAATCTATCGAATGCTAAGAACTTCGCCTCTTACCTTTATAAATTACTAGCCGACCCGTGCCCACTTCGTTGGGCGGTAATACGTAAGCGTGGAATGGTTATTTTGCGCTAAAACGCAGCGGAAGCTCTGAAAAGAAAAAAAATACCCCGATTTTGCAACGTTCTTCATTGCTGCTCCGCTCCTATGGGTCTTAGCGTGATGATATATAGCCTATAACCTTCCCAGATAAATGAGCTATATAACACTGAAAGAATTTTCTAAATCGGACCAGTAGTTCCTGTGATTACCTCTTACAACGTCACAAACTCACAAACTCTACCTCTTTATGATATTAGTACAGATTGCAGTAACAATAAAAGCTATCGGTTATGTGTTTCCACGTGTTTACAATAGTGTGATTTATACTATTCCGATTTTTAATAAAGAAAACATAGTGAAATAAATGAGCCTCAGGCTAAATTCAACCCATTAAATTGAATAACAGCACAAGATACGAAGAGATAAAAATACATTTTTTGACACACTTTTAGAAGATTTTCTTACGCAATACAAATGACAAACTAAAACAGAATGTTTACTTAAACTGAATTCTGATCGCGCTGTAACGAAACCGTGTTAGAGACTTTGTATTCTTACTTATAATTAAAAATATATAACTACAATATTACTCTATCGCTAAACGCAACTGTTGTGTATGAAATACATAAAGGTAAAATAAATTTAATAGGTCATTGGAACAAAATACAGTTCTTAATAAGATGTTGCGTGTTCAAAGCGTTTTCAATGGTATATCGTATAATTGTTTCAAATATTCGCGCACATTGTTCAGCCTTGCCAGCGTTATCGTGCGCTTCCCGGACCGATGGGTGACCTTTGTATTCGTCGCTTGGAAACTAGGTCGACGGCATTTGACCTTTTTGTTTGTATTGCAGTGGATTCAAAAAGATAAACGAAGTAGCTCGATGACGACCGACGATAGCCGAACGATGTCCGGTCCTATTTCGGGTGCAGCAAACGTGCATGCAATCCGCGATATGTTTTTTTTTTTTTTTTCGAACTGACTACGCTATTGGCCAATCAAGGTCTTAACAGCTTCACCGGACTACTAAGGCGAGCGCTTAAGGCACTCAGCCGATTTTACTTTGACAACTAGCTCAAGGGTGCGCGGCACACCTCGGCTTTGGCTGTTGCCTGATACATGCAATTCGCGACCTATCTGAGCTAATCTAAGCTAAGCTAACTATTCATACATATATGAGTTGTTGAAACATATATGTGTACCAAGCATACATACGTCAACAACCCTTATATATATTTCGTATCGGATAATATTCTAAACTATTTCAGTAATCGCAATATGTATGATTTATCATAGTTTTACGGGTTACTATTAAATCACGAGTTATTAAACTGTTATCACGTATGTCTATTACAATCTTTTGGTCTCATTATTTTCATATTCTATGCGTATTATGCTTCTTTTATTGAAGTTAGGTTCTGTAGGGGGTAGAGCCACGCTGAAGCTATTACTACTTTCAGCATGAATGGGTCGGCTCGTCCGGGGTAGTACCACCCTCTCACAGAAAACCGACGTGAAGTAACAGTGCTTGCATTGTTGCGTTTCGTTCGGTCAGTGAGAACGCCGGAGGCCCAACTCCCCTCCCCTCTTCCCTCTTCCCCCCTCCTCCTTCTCCCAAACACAGGCTGGCAACGCACTTGCGACTCCTCTGGTATCGCGAGTGTCTATGGACGGTGGTGATTACTTAACACCGGTGACCTGTTCGTTTGCCTCCTATGACATAAAAAAAAAATCGGTCGTGGTGTCCCTTTCAACCTCGTTAGTGTCGTCATCATGTCATTCGTCGCTCATTTACGATTTCTCTTTCGAATTGCTTACAATGATAATAAAATATAGAAAATGAATTTTCTATGCTTCCCATATTTAATGCTCGTTACGTGTTATATCAATATTGAGAGACGTGTTCATCAACAGTTTAACCTAATGATTTTTCTATTTTTTATTGACAAGCAAAAAAATTTAATCGGCGTTTAATAAATAAGGAACTCGTAACACCTACAATGATGGATTCGTTCCGTGTTCGAAATAAATAAATAAAATTCTATAAAACATTTGAATCGCTTTTATACGGATTAGGATTTTAAAACCAGCGTAACGAATTATCTGCCCATGTCTACTATATTCAAAGCAATAGACTCGTTAACTAGACAATTATCTTGATTTATGAGGTCTTAGAACTTCTCAAGTTGTTTTATTATAAGTCCGGGTGTTAATTTTAAATAATTACTTTTTGCGTGAGCACACTGTGTTAATTTGCACAAATAATGAACAACAAAACGTTTTTAGAAAAAACTTCAATATCTATACTAATATTATAAGGAGGTAAAGTTTGTGAGTTTGTGTAGGGGGTAATCTCAGGAGCAACGGGTCCGATTTGAAAAATTCTTTCAGTGTTATATAGCTCATTTATCGGGGAAGGTTATAGAGTATATATCATCGCTCTAAGAATAATAAGAGCGGAGCACCAATAAAGAATGTTGCAAAATCGGGGTTTTTTTCGACTTGAGAGCTTCCAGTGCGTATTAGGGTTAGCCCGAAGTAACTATTCCACGCGGACGAAGTCGCGGGCAGAGGCTAGTATCTAATACGTGAGTATAATATTACATATGAGTTTACTTGTTATTCATCGCTATGTATTATAAAACAAAGTCCTTTGCCACGTCTGTCTGTCTGTTCGCGATAAACTCAAAAACCACTAACGGATGTTCATGCGGTTTTCAGTAATCGATACGTTACTCATGAGGAAGTTTTAGGTAATTTGTCAAGGATTTTTTATTATCAGGGCGGGATAACGTCCTCCTGGCTCGCTAGTGTATATAAAGATAAAGAAGGAAACTTAAATATACATATTGAATATACATATACGTTATAGAGAAAAATAGAAGTAGGATTGTAATACATAATCCAAGTTTATCAAAGGTGACAAACACCTTCATACAGTTTATCGGTCACATCTAAATTGCAAGACTACTGTGAGTGTTAGACGCTGCATATTAATGCTATCTAAACGCGTAACTTTGCACGTTTGTCTAGTTCATCACACTTTAACGAGAGAATTTTCTAGACAGGCTTTCTAAAAACAACCTATCTTTACTACGTAGCAGTTAATTTCCCTCGGTATCTATAAATATAACATCCTTAAAGAAAGATAATATATTCATATTCTTAATCTGTATCGTATGTATCGTCTAGTAGTGGTAGAGCCACGCTGAAGCTATTACTGGTTTCAGTATGAATGGGTCGGCTCGTCCGGGGTAGTACCACCCTCTCACGGAAAACCGTCGTGAAATAACAGTGCTTGCATTGTTGCGTTTCGTTCGGTCAGTGAGAGCGCCGGAGGCCCACCTCCCCTACCCCAAACACAGACTGGCAACGCACTTGCGACTCTTTTAGTATTGCATGGACGGTGGTGATCACTTAACATCAGGTGACGCACCTGTTCGTTTGCCTCCTAGGATATAAAAAAAAATGTCATGTTTTTGTGCAAGTAAAATTAATTAAAAAAAATTTGAAGTATTCAAATTGTGCTCTTTTTTTTTTGAAACTACGAAAATCTAATCAGTGTACTAAAAAAAACCTCTAAAACGTTAAAAGAAGATAATTTATTTACAGTAATAGTGTTTTAATTTACGATCTTCGAAGATTTATTATTTATCTCGTAAAGAAAATCGATTAACCACCGATAACTCTAATTAATTTTCAATTTACGTAGCCACAATTAAACAGATTGTTAGAAGATTAATGCTATTATAAAATAAATACTTTAGAAAATTGCAGCTTCCACTGAGTTTATGGTAATTGAATGTAGAATAAAGATATATACAGCATGTTCTGATACCAGTCTTTATTTTTCATATTAAACGAATCGGGGAAAGTAATACCATATTTGACTCCATCAACAGTTTATCTTTATTGTTAGTTTTATTACTTTTTACATCGCCTACACGATTTGTATTGGACCATCCAGTAAACTATTTACATGTTCATAATTTACGACAAATACTTTTTAGGCCTCTTTTCTCTTGCACTGCTATTATATTGAATACCAAATGTTCATTACCAAAAAACAAGGTTTGTCACCTTATGTTCATTTTCTGCATTCAAATTTTAATATTAACAAATTGTTACATAATTCATGTTCAAATAAAATAATTCGGTTTTTAATAACACACATTAAATAATAAACATATCACTCTGTAATAGATTTGGGCTTCACGTAACATACATTGCACCGGGTGCCGTGCGTCACAAACCGGGCGATCTAGGGAGGTGACCCAGTTCTCATGACCTGGTCATACGCAGATCCGGCTGACCTCCAGGAACCTGTAGTTAAACTATATATCTAATTCGTAATTGAATAATAATAATTCACATATACATATAGCGAAAGCTTTTTTTTATTTAACAAAAATGTATTAACAATATTTATATTTTCACCAAAATATGTTTGTAGGTGGTAGAGCTACGCTGAAGCTATTAATGGTTTCAGCATGAATGGGTCGGCTCGTCTGGGGTAGGACGACCCTCTCACAGAAAACAGACATGAAGTAACAGTGCTTGCATTGTTGCGTTTGGTTCGATCAGTGAGAGCGCCGGAGGCCCACCTCAACTCCCCTTCCTCCTTTCCTTATTCCCCGTCTCCCCCAAGACAGGTTGGCAACGCACTAGCGACTCCACTGGTGTTGCAAGTGTCTGTGGACGGTGGTGATCACTTAACATCAGATGACCCACTTGTCCGTTTGCCTCCTCTGATAATAAAAAAAAAATGTTTGTAAACTTCCCGACGGGCTTACTTAATTTTCTACTATGATTCTCTGTACGTTAAAGGGAATGGTATCGTATTTATTTAAGATTATTGTTTATGAACTTATATATACATATTGTTCCGTACTTTTGTTATCTGTAGTAATTTATATGTTAGCACAAATCTTTTTGTTTTCATATTACTTTATCTTTTAAAAGGAATGTATCTGTCCACTAGTTTTCGTGAACGCACCTTTAAAAACGTTCGCAAGTACTGCCCTCTAAGGCAAAAGAGTTTACCTTTGAATCTAGCAACATACAAAACCGCTCCGAGTTATCTGCGCTAATAAACATTGCAAAACCGGTACAGATATCTAACAATCCGTTAAAAGAAATCAAGTGCCAGTGTAGACTTTGCGTCCTAATATTAACAAACCAGCGATCTAAACCACGAACCAAGCCGGGGTACCCCGAAGAAGAGGATCTCCTAGTGCGGGTGAGTGGTGGATACAGTCCTCCTAAATTCATTTCCTATACACATATAATTAACTTGAATGTTGATCTTTAATAAAAACTGTTTTGTATTTGTAAAAATCTTTATTTAAATAATGTGTTGAATCCTCATGATCTTCAATATCTCGTAGATTAAAAATAGGGTATTGATTGTAAGCTTTAATATATTAAGGAGAGTGCAAATGATAGATTGTGATGTACCACTCGCTCCGCAGCATATTGCTATCTTTTTTTTATATTATATTATAGGTGGCAAACGAACAGGCCGGTCACCTTATTGTAAGTGATCACCGCCGTCCATAGACACTATCAACACCAGGAGAGTCGCTCGTGCGTTCCAGCCTGTTTGGGAGGAGGGAGGGGAAGGCGAGAGGGGAAGGGGAGGTAGGCTTCCGGCGCTCTCACTGACCGAATGAAACGCAACAATGCAAGCACTGTTACTTCACGTCGGTTTTCTCTGGGTCGGATGGTAGTATCCCGGGCGAGCCGACCTATTTGCGCTGAAACCAGTAATAGCTTCAGCGTGGCTCTACCACCTACAAAGGCTGAGTATGATATTGAGTAAGTCTATAAAATTATATGTCTTGAGAATGAATAAATCAATTTTACAGTGAACTTTTATTAAAGAAGAAGTTAATATATTTCCAAGGTACAACGTTTACTGGTTAACTTAAAACTAATTACATGCCCAGTATAACTTACTTCTATTCTCCAATGGTATATTTTTCCGGCTACCAGGATATTATCAGAACCATACATTCCCAAAGAAATAGACACTTTATAACATTTTTATTCCGCAATATTTCAAGGACTCGCAACACCAAAAAAAGAAAAAGCATAATAAACAAATCATACATGAATACACGAATAATGTCTTTGTCAACAATTTACTCAGATAATGGTAGGCAATTTTGTAATATATTAGCTTTTCTTTTTACTCTCACCACCCACTGAGAAATGATATCATAAAATAATGTTTTGATACCGAAATGAAGACACATCAAAGTACTGGGAAACCATCGAAGTATTAAATTACGTTTCGAAGGTATCTATAGCGTGAAATGAAAGTGACGTGTTTATATTCACACGTGTAAACTAGATTAAGTCGCAAAACCAATAGGTAATAATATCATGTAAATAACGATTTCGGTGAGAAATCTGTGAGGGAAAATATTAAAAAAAATGTTTCACTTTCGACACCTCGGTTTAATGATCCAAAACGTAAGTATCATAGACCAGGACGTGAGGATAAATGTAAGGTGGATGAAATGACCAGTCTCGCATCTGCCCTTAAATCTAAAGGGAAAATTTATAAGATCTGCCATGATATATGGCACTAACAGGGGACAAAAAAAAAGAGATTGTTGAGAGAAGAGTGCATATAGCAAATTTGCAAATGCCAAAAGGGATGGTGTAACTAAAATGAATAAAATTAGAAATGATTGTCATCATCATTTTCCTAGGTATTATCATCATAGGTGTTCAAGATAGTATACTGTTCTCATCTTTGGGCTGGAGTGCCTCAATATCAGCTGCTTCCGTTTGACTGCATCCAGCGTAGAGCGGCTCGAATCGTCGGCGACGAGGTAATATCCGATCGGCTCGACTCATTAGCACTGCGTCAGGACATTGCGTCTCTTTGTGTATAAAATTAGAAATGATTATCATCATCATTTTCATAGGTATTATCATCATAGGTATTCAAGATAGTATACTGTTTTTATCTTTGGGTTGGAGCGCCTCAATACCAGCTGTTTCCGTTTGACTGCATCCAGCGTAGAGCGGCTCGAATCGTCGGCGACGATGTAATATCCGATCGGCTCAACTCATTAGCACTGCGTCGGGACATCGCGTTTCTTTACATACTTTATCACATCTACCACGGTGAATGTTCAGAGGAATTGGTTGGATTGATACCTGCCGCTGCACTCCACTATCGTACAACCCGCCTGAAACAGAAATTTCTACGGTGAGGTTGTCAAGACCATTTCTACCTTGTACTTCGACCACGTGGAATCACGTGGACCACGGTGACGGTGATTCCAAGTGATGACGAGTTACAAGCCTTCAAGAAACGAGCGTTACCTTTTTAAAAGGCCAGCACCACACTTGCGACTTCCCTAGTGTTGCTAGTGTCCATGGACGGTGATCACTTAACATCAGGTTATCCATTTGTTCGTTTGCCTCCTGTGATTAAAAAAAAATCAAAAGAAGTACCTATTAAAGTAGCAATAGTGATAAAAAAAATTGAGGAGTAAGACGGTATGCATATATTATGAGGAAAGATGAAGGGCATGTAGATACAAAAGTAAAGATAGAATCACCAACGAAGTTATGGATGAATTACGTAAAGAATGTTATGTATATAAGCGAAATGAATACTGAGATTATTCGTGATAGTAAATAGTAAAACAGGGAAACATGTTGTAGCTACCTTATTTAGCACTAATTTCTACCCCCTGCTTAACTAGCATTAATGTATATTTGACCTACCCCCAGGAACAATACTTTTTTCTAGATAAATAATAAAGTCCTTTTTTACAACAACCTGACAACGTGTATGCATAATTTCGTGAAGATCAGGTAATTAGTTAAGGCGTAAAAAAGTAACAAACAAAGAAACAAACAAACACACTTTCGCCTTTATATTACTCAGGATAAAATGAGAATAAAAAGTATCCGAATTTAATCCATTTATTGCTGATGTTGTGAGTTGTACCGATATGATATGATCCTTACGAATAAAGTGAACCAACGAAGCAGCATGATTTATAATAGACTAAATAAATATTTATCATCACATATCACATACTTGAGACATCCAAGCCAATCTCACCTGCACGTAGTGCACCCTGCTGAATAACGAACGAGGCAATGGCGATAGCGGGGTGGTAGGGTTTTAAAGCCTGACTGGGTCGCAACCACCATGTATATGGCGAAAAAGCCCGTCATAGTGTTTAACTTTTGCGGGTCACGTTTCGGGATCAGCCTGTGCATATCCAGCTTTTCGCAGGCCGGCATGACAGCGGAGACCAGCGATGGATAGTGTGTCACTCGGTGGTCGCCATTGTTTTTGGATTTTACTGTGCTTACCATCAGGAACAGTGCAGTCATTTTGTGCATAACGTGCGATAGTATTCAAAGGAAGGCTTATTGGGTAGCATCAATCGACAAAAGTTTTAATCCTTGTGAGTGGACCGGAGCTTGCGGTGAAGGAGAACGTCGAGATAAGACCATAGAGCCTGGGTAACTACAACCTTGAAAATGGATTTGTTCCAGTAACTGCACTCGAGCGCCAGTCTTCTGGGTTTACTGTGTTTATCATCTTGGACCACATCGACATTTAATATCTGGTAATATTGTGGTCAACTGAAGAACTGAAGTCTACAAATAAAAGCATTAGTGTTATTAATACTCAAGTGTATTATTACTCAATATATAGTGTAAGCGAAAACAAGAAAGGCAATCATTGAATTTAATGTTATAAAAATGGTATATTTTACGACCTATCTGAATTTTATTTTATTGGTCACATTATATAGGTTCGCGTGTGTATTTAACTTCGAATTTCGATCGGTTTCGATTATCACTTAGTGTGAAACTGCGTAAACCTCATTACTTGATGAAATATTAACCTAACACCAGCTTGAGCTGGAAGTTTAAATAAAAACTTCACTGTTATTCCAAAAAAGTTAAATACGTATTGAAGACTTGCTTTAAAAAAGTTTGGGTACTATCGTATTAAATGTACCGCGCTCGTCGAGCGCTGTCGCGGCAAGCTCGCGTTATTCTTTGTTGCAAGTCTAACCTTTTTTTACATGGAGAAATCCCTAGCCGGGCAGCTGAAGGTGGGCCCTCATAAGGAACCCCTTCTGCGGCCTGAATGGGTCAAAATAGTAGAATAGTAGTAGTCAGGGAGGAGCGGGTGTTAAACCTCCCAGACGAACTGTTGGAGTCGTACGGTACAGGCGTCACGTCGCCCGTAGTCCCTTTACGGCGGCCTTAGATCGTCTCCAACCCGTCGCCGCCGTGTTTGTCGGCCACGGGAGATGAGCCTGGTGGTTTGCTTGCTTTCCCTCTCCGCCGCCTCCTTAACGAGCATACGAAGAAACCTCATACCTTATAAATGTTCAGTAATAAAATTGATAAATAAATATGTACCTAGTCTTGCCATAAATACTGAAACAAAGAAAAAATATATTTTCTATTGCAAATAACATTTATTACTTTCACAGTGTGTTAGTACAAACATAAATATAAAACAATTTAAAATATAAAAAGCTTATTCGAATTGGTCTCCACATCCCCACTGATTTACTTGCTTATGATTGGTCGTTGTAAATTGACAGTATGACAGTATCTCGACCAATCATAAGAAGTACTTTAAATACAAAACTCTATAAAAGTGATTAGTAAATATTTATCCAATATGATAAATAATAATTGATATATTTAGATATTTATAACACTTGCTTATGATTGATCGGTGAAGATCGACAGTATCTAACCAATCATAAGGAGTACTTTCAATACAAAGCTTTATAAAAATGATTAGTACTTGTTTACCTAATCTGAAAATACGAATCGATATACATTTTTGTAACAGCTCGGCCATCCGTTTTTCATTCAACGAGTCCCTCGTTGATATAATCTTTAGGTATTTAATTCCAGAAGGATCTAACCACGCATTATTATAACTCGTATCTACTCAAAGACAAATGTTTTACATTACATTTAGTATCTACTTAATACTCATTGCTTTACATTACATAATCGACAATTCGATCCAGCGGTCAGGAAATTCGGATATCCTCGGTAATTTGACACGTAATAAATTGATTTTCGTATTTAGATTGACCAATACTATTTTATATCCATTGTTATCTACGACGTGTACAAATTGTAGCTTGGGCGTAACTTTCGTTTTTACTAAATCGTCTGTCTAATATACAAGAACGTCTTTATTTCAGTAGAAGTATGTCGGCGCTAAGTTTAAATCGTACCTTATTATACTTTTCTCAATTTAATAGCTATTTGCTCAATAACATTTCCGATTGTAAATATTATAGGGATTGTGGACACAGTGGGAGAATTTTTGTTTCAATAGTAGCCGCGTTATATGCTCATTTACGTTTAAATCAAATTAAATCAAAAATACTTTATTCAGTTTAGGCCCTAATAAGGCACTTATGAACGTCAAAGAACCGGCAAGAAACTCGATCGGGTACATTTAAAAAATATATATTTCCAATACATTATACAATGCTCTTAGTAGATGCACAGAGAGGAGTCAATTCCAGACATCACTATCATTCACATACTGATCCACTCTATAGTATCCTTTTGAAACTAAAACCCGTTTCACATGGCGCTTAAATTTACAGTCCGGCAAATCGGTAACATGCTTTGGGACTTTATTGTAGAACCTAAAACTATTACCTAAAAAACTATTACTGGTTTTGCTAAGTCTGAAACATGGGACCACCAGTTTATTACAGTTACTAGTATTTAGATTATGCCGGTCTTTTACTAAATTCAGTAATATACGAACGTAGTACGTTATATAAGGACTCCAGAACATGGTTCAGATTTCAACAATTAGTGGAATCATTCAGAGTTTTATTAAAGGGAAATTCTTTTAAAATATATTTTTAGCATCTGTCCACGGATTGGTCGACATTAATTATTATCACGTTACATTAGAAATCTTAACATAAAATACAGCCTAGCGTCACCTGGTAGTGAGTTATAATAAAATTGAATGAACATGAATGTAACATTCGTAATGAATAGTCAAACTTTGATAAAGTTTATCGCTCCAACAACCATTTATATTTCGATTAATTCCTAAATTTATTTATATTTTTCTTAATCAATAAGTGAATTAAATAATACTTTCCTCTTAAGAATTTTTGTAAATACTGCTAAAAAAATCACGATTATTTATGCAACTTCTTCAAGTCTCCGTAAAGCTCCGCATTTAACACGAAATATTTGCGAAAGAAGATTCGCTAAATTACACGATGAGATGGGTATTATGATCTGGATTGTACATTTTATTATATTCAATTTTTCAAACTGGTAAGAAGGAAAAACGGGAAATACACTTTTAAGGGTTCACACATATAGTATGGCAAATTTATTTAAAATTTTCAAAAGGTTTAAAAACAGAAACATTGGTTTTAATTATCTTATTGTAATATTAGATATTTACGATACAATATTTGGTTATATTCACGACTATAAGATATATAAAATCAGTTGATTATTATAAAATAAATATTTTTTTTCTAAAGTCGTTATCAATTTATATAACGCAAATGTAAATGTATTTTTAAATGACATATAACAAATTTTCAGCTATAATATGAAAAAGAAATTTTATGAAAAAAAAAACATTCTTTCTGCAAACTTTTTAGTTCGTGTCCAGATAGGATATACTTTAAAATTGTGACTCTGAAGACTAGCACGCGTAAGTAACTCTTCCAGAACTGTTATATTTATAACAATGGCATAAAGCTGATTAACATGTCCTCTCTCAATAAATAACGCAAATCGCAATGACATTCACGGATCATCGGATTACCGTATCGACAATTCGATCCAGCGGTCAGGAAATTCGGATATCCTCGGTAATTTGACACGTAATAAATTGATTTTCGTATTTAGATTGACCAATACTATTTTATATCCATTGTTATCTACGACGTGTACAAATTGTAGCTTGGGCGTAACTTTCGTTTTTACTAAATCGTCTGTCTAATATACAAGAACGTCTTTATTTCAGTAGAAGTATGTCGGCGCTAAGTTTAAATCGTACCTTATTATACTTTTCTCAATTTAATAGCTATTTGCTCAATAACATTTCCGATTGTAAATATTATAGGGATTGTGGACACAGTGGGAGAATTTTTGTTTCAATAGTAGCCGCGTTATATGCTCATTTACGTTTAAATCAAATTAAATCAAAAATACTTTATTCAGTTTAGGCCCTAATAAGGCACTTATGAACGTCAAAGAACCGGCAAGAAACTCGATCGGGTACATTTAAAAAATATATATTTCCAATACATTATACAATGCTCTTAGTAGATGCACAGAGAGGAGTCAATTCCAGACATCACTATCATTCACATACTGATCCACTCTATAGTATCCTTTTGAAACTAAAACCCGTTTCACATGGCGCTTAAATTTACAGTCCGGCAAATCGGTAACATGCTTTGGGACTTTATTGTAGAACCTAAAACTATTACCTAAAAAACTATTACTGGTTTTGCTAAGTCTGAAACATGGGACCACCAGTTTATTACAGTTACTAGTATTTAGATTATGCCGGTCTTTTACTAAATTCAGTAATATACGAACGTAGTACGTTATATAAGGACTCCAGAACATGGTTCAGATTTCAACAATTAGTGGAATCATTCAGAGTTTTATTAAAGGGAAATTCTTTTAAAATATATTTTTAGCATCTGTCCACGGATTGGTCGACATTAATTATTATCACGTTACATTAGAAATCTTAACATAAAATACAGCCTAGCGTCACCTGGTAGTGAGTTATAATAAAATTGAATGAACATGAATGTAACATTCGTAATGAATAGTCAAACTTTGATAAAGTTTATCGCTCCAACAACCATTTATATTTCGATTAATTCCTAAATTTATTTATATTTTTCTTAATCAATAAGTGAATTAAATAATACTTTCCTCTTAAATTTTGTAAATACTGCTAAAAAAATCACGATTTCAACAATTAGTGGAATCATTCAGAGTTTTATTAAAGGGAAAAAAAATTTAAATATATTTTTAGCATCTGTCCACGGATTGGTCAATATTAAATTATTATCATGTTACATTAGAAATCTTAAGATAAAATACAGCCTAGCGTCACCTAGTAGTAAGTTATAATAACATTTAATGAAAATGAATGTAACATTCGTAATGAATAGTCAAACTTATAGTTAAAGTTTATCGATCCAACCCATTAACTTCACAAATCAGATCATCAGATCCCAGCATCCCTCAGATGCCGCTTTCTGACATACGATACAGGGTCATGTAGTTGAATCAGTGTTCCAAGTTCTTAACCCACTCGAAATTAACTTTCTGATGCTTTCCTAAATTCTTACCACAACCGATTGATGATTCATCTATGGATGACTGATAACTAATATTTGATTTTTGAACCTGTAAGCAATCACGGCGATTCGGTTATCTTTATCACCCCACTCCATTTTAATATCGCAAAATATTGTACAATTTATTGTCGCCAAAATGAGAAAACTCAATGAATAATCATATAAAGATTACAGATTCCAAATTCAAATGTATTATTTTGTTTATTTTTAATTGTAACAGTATTTATAACCAGACTAAGTATATCTCTAATTGATGCATATTTTTATATGCATATTATTCGTTTATTACAATACAATCGGAATCAATTTTAATGGCATCTAACAAATAACGTGAGATTATACTGATTGGATTGTTAAATTTTCTGTAAATATCAAATTAACATCCTTTATATTAGTTCCCGGTTTCGGTCAACGACCAAATATATAGTACTCGTACGTGAAACGTAACTTCAAATAAGATCCGGCCTTTTGATAAGTCTATTCAGTGAAACGTAAAAAGCCGAAATGCTATGAGAGATTCGGCGACAATTCTAGCTATGATATCCTTTTATAAAAGCTTACAACGATATCTTTACGATATACGTAGTAAAAATATAGTAGATGAGAAACAAATATTTTTTATTCACGACTACAGTAACTCTAACATTAGAAAACATATTCCCACTATGAAAGCACCGTGTCTAGATGCCTCAGGAATGTAGCTTCAGGGACAGCCATTGTATATGCCACTACCGAGTACTATTCGCCGTCGTAATTGCAGGCTGTCGTGACGATGGGCTATTTGTGGAGGCTCGTTTCTCGTTGCTCTTCATGATTGTTCCGTACTTAGCATAAGGTAGTAATTTGTCACAGGAGAAATCCAAGAGCTATAAACAATTACTTCTGACCTATTTAGTTTTTATTATCGAAGGACAAAGCGACTGCACTATGATGGTAAGCAAAGTATAATCTAAAAACATTCCCAGTCGCCGCTGTCATGCCGGCCTGCGTAAATGTCTCTTCACGTTACGCTTCAAGAATCCCATGTCATATGAAGGAGGGAACACGCTGGCCGAGAGATTGTTCCACAGCTTCACGGTACGGCAAAGGTAAGAAGTTGCGAACTTTTTAGTTCGTGTCCAGATAGGATATACTTTAAAATTGTGACTCTGAAGACTAGCACGCGTAAGTAACTCTTCCAGAACTGTTATATTTATAACAATGGCATAAAGCTGATTAACATGTCCTCTCTCAATAAATAACGCAAATCGCAATGACATTCACGGATCATCGGATTACCGTATCGACAATTCGATCCAGCGGTCAGGAAATTCGGATATCCTCGGTAATTTGACACGTAATAAATTGATTTTCGTATTTAGATTGACCAATACTATTTTATATCCATTGTTATCTACGACGTGTACAAATTGTAGCTTGGGCGTAACTTTCGTTTTTACTAAATCGTCTGTCTAATATACAAGAACGTCTTTATTTCAGTAGAAGTATGTCGGCGCTAAGTTTAAATCGTACCTTATTATACTTTTCTCAATTTAATAGCTATTTGCTCAATAACATTTCCGATTGTAAATATTATAGGGATTGTGGACACAGTGGGAGAATTTTTGTTTCAATAGTAGCCGCGTTATATGCTCATTTACGTTTAAATCAAATTAAATCAAAAATACTTTATTCAGTTTAGGCCCTAATAAGGCACTTATGAACGTCAAAGAACCGGCAAGAAACTCGATCGGGTACATTTAAAAAATATATATTTCCAATACATTATACAATGCTCTTAGTAGATGCACAGAGAGGAGTCAATTCCAGACATCACTATCATTCACATACTGATCCACTCTATAGTATCCTTTTGAAACTAAAACCCGTTTCACATGGCGCTTAAATTTACAGTCCGGCAAATCGGTAACATGCTTTGGGACTTTATTGTAGAACCTAAAACTATTACCTAAAAAACTATTACTGGTTTTGCTAAGTCTGAAACATGGGACCACCAGTTTATTACAGTTACTAGTATTTAGATTATGCCGGTCTTTTACTAAATTCAGTAATATACGAACGTAGTACGTTATATAAGGACTCCAGAACATGGTTCAGATTTCAACAATTAGTGGAATCATTCAGAGTTTTATTAAAGGGAAATTCTTTTAAAATATATTTTTAGCATCTGTCCACGGATTGGTCGACATTAATTATTATCACGTTACATTAGAAATCTTAACATAAAATACAGCCTAGCGTCACCTGGTAGTGAGTTATAATAAAATTGAATGAACATGAATGTAACATTCGTAATGAATAGTCAAACTTTGATAAAGTTTATCGCTCCAACAACCATTTATATTTCGATTAATTCCTAAATTTATTTATATTTTTCTTAATCAATAAGTGAATTAAATAATACTTTCCTCTTAAGAATTTTTGTAAATACTGCTAAAAAAATCACGATTATTTATGCAACTTCTTCAAGTCTCCGTAAAGCTCCGCATTTAACACGAAATATTTGCGAAAGAAGATTCGCTAAATTACACGATGAGATGGGTATTATGATCTGGATTGTACATTTTATTATATTCAATTTTTCAAACTGGTAAGAAGGAAAAACGGGAAATACACTTTTAAGGGTTCACACATATAGTATGGCAAATTTATTTAAAATTTTCAAAAGGTTTAAAAACAGAAACATTGGTTTTAATTATCTTATTGTAATATTAGATATTTACGATACAATATTTGGTTATATTCACGACTATAAGATATATAAAATCAGTTGATTAATATAAAATAAATATTATTTTTCTAAAGTCGTTATCAATTTATATAACGCAAATGTAAATGTATTTTTAAATGACATATAACAAATTTTCAGCTATAATATGAAAAAGAAATTTTATGAAAAAAAAAACATTCTTTCTGCAAGTGTTTTTTTTATAATTCTAATAACCTATATGATTTGTAGAATAATATAAACTTGTGTGAAAGATATAATATAATAAGAAGTTAAGAATGAATCAAGCCGTTTCTCAGTTTATCCGTGCATACATACAAACAAAAAAAATTAACAGTTTTTTTTATAATTCTAATAACCTATATGATTTGTAGAATAATATAAACTTGTGTGAAAGATATAATATAATAAGAAGTTAAGAATGGATCAAGCCGTTTCTCAGTTTATCCGTGCATACATACAAACAAAAAAAATTAACATCGTATCCGTAATTAGTGGTCTTTATTATAAGTTATATTTCACGCAATTTTGGAAAAAGTTACAAATGTTTACATTTCATCTAAATAGTGGATGCACTTATAAAAGTGGTTATGTAACAAAAATTCTTATTCAATACATCTAAAGAACATGTTTTAGAACGAATAAAAAAGATGTAAGTATATAATGTCAAGAGAAAAATATCGGTGAAATAATATATTAACTTATTTGAAAAGTTAACAAAACGAATATTGTAAAACAAGTCACAAGTTAAAATAAATATATAAAAACGTTTTGTATAATAAAACAATGGTACCTACTGATCGGGTACGTTTTTATTCTTAGCAAATATTATATTCCGACGATTCGCATTACGCGTGCGACAAGCATTATTACATTCTCCTAACTCAGTCCTTGGCAAAAGTCTCGTGAGTCACTATTCTATTTCTTATTTTCTAAGAATACGTTCAAAACTGCATTTGGATGAGTCATCGTTACAAAATGATGCTTAGGGAGCAATGACCTGATGATCTTGTGCACATTTATTGCGTAGGAACATGTCTCAATGACTGTTGTGAATTAAATGTGTTTACTTTTATCTATAACTATAAACATTATAATACAAAGTCCCTTTTCGTGTATATTTCTGTGTTAACTTAATTCTTCTAAACTACATAGCGGATTTTCATATGGTTTAGGGAATTTATTCCTGGAGTTTTATAAGTTACGTGTATTATATATTGTAAACTTATATAGTATATTTATGTAAACCACGCTACGTCTAAACTTAGGGCTATGGCCTCCCCCTTGCTTTGGCTGCCTCTGCCTATCGATGTGTCAGGAAGGCTAGAAGGTCACCAGCTGAGCGACATTGGCGAAAGTCATATTGGCGGTCGCTAATAAGCTGATTCTCCTGTAGGTACTTCAATAGCTGACAGTTTATAATGGATTCCATTATTTTGGAAAGCAAGGAAGTAATAGCGATTGACCGATAGTTTGATATCTCGGAAATTTATAAAACAACAATAATATTAAAACTTCCGAAAATCTTTTCAAGTACAACTACCAAATAACTATATTAATATGTTTTCCTTCTAAACATTTTTATCTTTTGTATATATTATAAAAAATAACTGATTATTTGCGACGTTATTTTCAATCTAACTTAACTCGCTAAAGGTGTTAGGGAATATTAGCGAGCAAATTACAATTTTTGCATTTTTTTATTATATAGGAGGCAAACGAACCGGTGGGTCACCTGATGTTAAGTGATCACCACCGTCCATGGATACTAGCAACACCAGGGGAGTCGCAAGTGCGTTGCCAACCTGTGTATGAGTGAGGAGGGAGGGGTAGGAGGAGGAGGGAAGGGAAGTGGGCCTCAGGCGCTCTCACTGATCGAACGAAACGCAACAATGCAAGCACTGTTACTTCACGTCGGTTTCCTGTGAGAGGGTGGTACTACTTCGGGCGAGCCAACCCATTCATGCTGAAACCAGTAATAGCGAAAGCGTTGCTCTACCACCATACTAAATTAAAAACGTAGTTCAAAAGAATACTAATACATTTTCGTGATACTGGCTTTGCTGGCACCAGTTAGTATGTATTAAAATGATCCATATATACAGGCTGAAAGTTTAGATAGTAGCAATATTTATGGAGGATACTCTGCACTCGATTCTCGTTCTAAATTAATAAAAAAATAGGTGCTTATTATTTAACCTTATCTAGAAAAATTATACGCAATCCTCTACGCGTCTATGTTAAAGCACAGTGTCAATGACCGTCGGGCGGCTTCACTTTTACCTGAAAGTGAACGTGGGAACGGCATGAACAAAACAATAGGCTTTATGGTCGGTTTTATTATCGAAGGTTATTAACTCCGGGTCGCCCCTCCCAGTTATCGGCACGTTTGTGCCGTGTGTACTTTTGAAAGCCCTAAAACAAAGGTTATCTTTGTTGTTTATTAGTATTTGTTTTGATATTATTATTTTATATGTTAAATGTGACCATGAACTATCATTTCTTAGAATACTGTAATCGACTAATCTAAAACCTGGTATAGAAATCGTGTTTGATGGGTATCCATATAAATTATTCAGGAACATATGAATTATAGTAATTAGAATGCATGTTCAAATTAAAATTTCCCGTTTGAAGGAAATTTTATGGTCGTAGAGGTATAAATATAATTATACTAACACCTGCCCGCTACTTCTTCTGATTTTGCTAATGATGATACCGGTCATCTGTAATTTTATGATAAGACTAGTTTTTGATTACGGCTTCGATCGTGTTAATGTAGATTTATAAAATAAAATACATCCCATGTTACTCGCTGATAATATAATAGCTATCTATAGGTGAAATAGGTTTATTCATTACAACAGAAAATTCAAATCTATTCTCTTTATCTATTATTTCAAGAAATATTCGTTAAAATATTGTTTATTTATAATTATTGTGCAGGATCGAGTGTGTGAGGTCATCATCAAAATCATATGAGGGTACGCCATAATTATTCCTTAGTTTTGTACACCATTCCGTATAATCTAAACGCCTCAATGGTCTCCGCTTTCTTCCTGGAAGTGACTATACGCTATTTGCATGAAGGCCCTTTATAACTTCTCTGTGGCGAACGTGGGAGGCACTGATTCGAAATGACAATTAACGCAAATTTGTCAAAGTAGCCAAACTTCGGCTTGACTATACCCTTCCACGTAGTCCGGGTTGAAGTGTAGAGATAAATACTTTTTAACTGTACGTATTGCATTTGACGTATTTACGCTTTATTTGAATGCTTCAGGGTAACTGGTATTAACTGTTAAGGACCGGTGAAATTGTAAAAGCCCGTCAGGCTCAAAGCGTTGGTCATTAAAAGAATATATTAATTGTTCGTTTTCAAAGTTTAATAGCATTCCTAGATTTCTTCTTTTTTTTTTTCTTTCGAACTGAGTACGCTATTGTCCAAGTAAGGTCTTAACAGCTTCACCGGACTACAGCATTCCTAGAGTATTCTTTTCTAGTTATGGTTTTAAAAACTATCCTCTTTTAACGAAGCATTTTGTAACTTAACTATATTTTTCACTATACTAAATATGATGAGATAAAAGTAGTATTTATAATCAAATAATACCTACCATAACAAAAAAACTTTAATTGAAAAGCCTTCTAGTTTTATAAACATACCACATTTTATGCGATCAATTCCCATAGTTATTTGTGCGATCATATAATCACTAAAATTATAATTCGTAGCAATAAACAACTCATCTAAAATATATTTTGAAATCTGTGTTTTCCGGTTATTTATGAGTTATAAGAAATATCTCTTATCGAAATCGCGTAAAATCGAATTAAATATTACGTAACTCCGTTAAATCGATCCGCTACCAAGTGCTTTCGTAAATAGTCAAAGCCCCTGCATGTTACATAAATTTAGATCTCACGCGATCCGCAGTTTTTGCCTAATCTACTGTTACCGTATATTTTATTGTCTTTTAAAGAGAACTTCGTGTTGAACACTAAACTATACTTATAATTAAATTCTTAATCGCTTCTCGGGTACTAACTAACCTTTTATTATCCTATTTGATACCTTCATCTGAATTAAGTTTGTTTTCCTTTTAATCAACTGTAAACAATATATTGTACGGTATATTGTAGGTTTGCTATATTACAATATATTTTGATGGAGTTACATAATAATTACATACTTGTAAAATTCAACAAAATGTACTGAAGTTTCAACTTTAAGTACTTAAAAAAAATAAGTCAAATAAACCTTATTTTGAACAAAATTAAATTTGTAATTAAATAACTTAAATTAATTTAGAGTGTCTTTGATATGGCTCTTGTAGTTAGCTAAGTACAGATTTAATATTATATCCTTTGTTCTGGTACGCAATTAAGTTTGTAAAGGTTATACACTTAACTTATGTAATAAAAATATTAATATTTAGTTCATCATTATAATTGGGCTAGACTTAGAATTTCTAGAAAAGTACTAAAACATTCTAAAATGGTTTAACTCAGTTTTCGAAGTTAGGGCACAGGTACGTAGGTATAATAATAAAATTTATCACTCGCTTATAACAAACTCGCTTTCAGGAACCTGCATACTTCAAAAGACGGAGGCGAACAGTGCGCCGCAATCCAAGCCACTGTGAGACGCTGTATTGCTAATACAATAAATTTGTGTTGTGTTTCCATCGAATCATATTAATCATTTTTATTTTACACAATAAATTTGATTTAGTTGAATTTTTATCTAAAGAATATAAAGATAGCTATACAGCTCCGAATACGTCATTCATATACATCAGGCTCTGATACAGCGAGTTCAGTAAGGACACATCCTATTATCGTAACTGGCTGGTCGCATATACAGAGTGAATTGTAAGTGCATTGTTCTGCAAGTATGCAATACATTACGCTCACAATCGTTCTCGGTGGAACTGTTCAGTTGTCCACAGAACGAAGCGCTTCTTTACTGAACACTATATCTAAGGTAAGACACGCGATGTAGTGGGAATATTACGAAGAATGTAAACAAAGATAAAAGTCCAAAGAGAAGATTTTCATTGTCGTTGTGACAAAGGCAAATTCACAAAGTTTATTATGACTTTTTTTTGCTTAAAATTGTTATGATTGTGAATCACTTTGTAAAAATAATAAATTAAAGAAAGCAATTGTAAACGAAGTAAATACTAAAGTAAACATGAAGTAAATCCACATACAATCATTTTAATCCGTATGTGTTTTCTTGTATCGTCACTTGTTTTCTATATCTCGGGTGTTGCATTGGACTTTGTCTTTTATGGAGAAAAATAATGTACTTTTAAAAACGTTGGTTTAGAAACTGTTGCAAATTTTTAATAATATATGACTTCTAATAAATAAAAGCGATACCGTAGTAGGAGCGGTCCGATGTATCGTCGATTGACAACAAAGTCTACGATAAACTAACGTTTTATACATTATAATAGCGCCCACGGTGAACATTTTCCTGCCTTCATAACAAAAAAAACCTAAAAGTCAACCGCAGCTACACCTATCGGGTCCAATTCTGAATCGAAACCATTTCTGAATCCATCTAAACACACACAAATAATTTCATTAAAATCTGTTCAGCTGTGTGGGAAGATTTCAGTCACACGGACAGGAGAATTATCTCTTTAGAGCCTAGTTCTTGAGCTGTTCATTCAGTTTTTAAAAATCGCTTGCCAAGTGGCTATGGTTGCGTTCTAATAGAACGTTGCGTTTGACGATTAGTCTTGTTAAATTTATTTTGTTTGGTATTGACTCTACAGTTCGGTAAGTGGTAAAGCCACGCTGAAGCTATTACTGGTTTCAGCATGAATGGGTCGGCTCGCTCGAGGTAGTACCACCCGACCCACAGAAAATCGACATGAAGTTACAATGTCTTGTATTGTTGCATTTCGGTCGGTCAGTGAGAGCGCCACGGGATCCCCTCCCCCTCTCCCTAACTCAGGCTGGCAACGCACCTGCGACTCTCCTGGTGTTGCTAGTGTGTATGGCGGTTATAACTTAACATCAGATGACTCACCTGTTCGTTTTCCTCCTTTTTTGTATGTAGGTAGGTGGACAGATAATAGTGAAATAACTTTTACTTACAAGGTGAACGTCAACAGAAATTGTTGTCGAAACTTTTAAAGACAAGTTAAGAACTACAGTCAGTTCACTAAAGTGGAGCGTGTTATACAAATCTTAATTCAATATCAATACCATAAGAAACTGAAAAAATATGAAACATGTTAAACGTACGGCCAAATGTTACACTAGGTAAAGTTAATAAATTATTAACGTTCCGTGACAGGAACGTTGAAGGAACGTTCCTTGAATAAGTGAAAAAGAAAAATATTACATTGTCATATACATCTGCATCTATTTCTTACTAGAAAAATACCTTTTAATGAGTCTTTTTGCTAGTTGCATTATAAACATTTCCTTAACTACCATCTAATTAGAATTGGTTTTCATAACAAAACAAAATGAACAAACATCCAGGTAACATTTCAGAGATTGTTTCCGTCCATTATCATCAATACTCAGTACGAAATAAGACTGTAATCCTATGCAAAATGATAAACTATTAAGTTGTTTCTGTTGAAGATTTAGTTGAGCCATCACATGTTCCATTGCTCGTGACTTGCAATTATCATAGTTCTATAATCTCCTATAGCCAGCATTGAATCTTCAGCATTGGAATTCGATGTACTGTCTGTGTTTATTTACACTAGTGACGATACGCGGACAAGCCTCTCAAATAATTTAAGTCACAACCTATTTAGGTTACAAATTAAATAATACCTAAATTTTGAGTTACATTCAACTGTGTCTTGTACATACCTCCTTACGTGGTATACTGAGGAGAGAGCGTTTGAATAACTTATTATTAACCGTCTTTTACTCCGCAAGTTGTAATGGATTATTTAAATGAATAACCTGCTTTGTTCCACCGCTACTGCACTGCGCGAAGGGTTGTTTGAATAAGAAAGTTGAACTTTCTTCGCTTTATCGGTCTAGCACTTTATTTCATAATTGTATTGGATGCAAGAATATTACGTACAAATGAAATCATTAAGTATTACATTAGAAGGTTATTGCTTTATTTCTCTTATGTAATTAAAGAGATTATATACTTAATTTTGATTTGAACTAATCTACTGACTGTCAACTATGTACACAATTATATAATGTGTCTATATTTATTGTAGGTATATATAGTCTTCAGATAACCTACATAATAGAAAAAATCAAGTCTAGATCTACAGGATTGACTCTGCTTTAAGTATCAATACAGTAAATAGTAAGATAAGTTCAATTAGAGTGCAAAACGTTTTAGTATCTACCTCCGCACAGTTGTGCTATACCGCAATAGACATTTTCTTTCGGTATGTAATTTGATATGTTGGAATATTAAAGGTGACTGTTAGCTTCGTGCGACTATATACTATAGTATAACAATAACTTCGCATTACGATATTGTGAATAAACGTTTTCTTAACTTTATGGCTTTCACATATTGGTAATATGATATTGGTATTATGTACTACTTTTACATTACATGTGTATAGAAGGTGTGAATACTGAGATGACATCTGACACAGGAGAGTGTAACAAGAAAACATGTTGTTCTGACCCTATTTAGGCGGGAAATGGGTAAGAAGAAGAAGTATTGGTAGTTGTTATAATCGACTCTGTATGAAGTGAACAAAATAACCAAGAGGACAGTAATAAAATAACTTAGATAGTTTCGAAATAACATAGTAATTTATTTAATTGATCATTGTAAACTAATTAACAGAAGCGATTTTTCTATTTGTAAACAGCTTTTTAATAAACTGGTAATTACTGGAGAAGTTGTTTAGTAAACACATACTCAAATTAACTACAGTTTGATTTAGCTTACATAAGCTAGCAATAGTCAATTCGGCGTATGAATCCCTCGAGATATCACAGATCCGGTGTCCTCACAGTCACGGGCAAGCCTAATGAGACGAGATAAGCGAATAGAAACTGATTTCCCTCGCGATGGTCTCTAATAGTGTGGAGGCTGTCAAGGACGATCATTTAGAACGTTGACACGTGCCACTGATTGTCGTTCTATTGAAGTACTTTTGCGTAGACCTCTTTATGCTCTTGCATTATAAGATTATTTTGAAATATTCTGTTATAACAATTCTGAATCAATTAAACTTTACAATGTTGACTCTCAATATTTTACAGTATAAAATACCAAAAAGGCTCGCGACCCACCAGACCTTACACAATTATAATCATTACCATATTGAAAAATGTTACTACAATTCTAATTAGGGTCAGTCCCGTATATATAATGAAAGCTTTAATATCTGTAAATCTGTTAGATTTGTTGAGACTTTAGTTGGAATGCCTTTTGTTAACCAATTTTCCGACTTGAAGAGAAATATTATTTTTGAGACTATAATCAGAAGCGATCTTTGTTGGAGTGAGAGACCAAAAATCATGGGTCGGCTCCTCCGGGGCAGTACTACCCTCTCATAGAAAACTGACGTGAAGTAACAGTGCTTGCATTGTTGCGTTTCTTTCGGTCAGTGAGAGCGCCGGAGGCCCACCTCCCCTCCTCTCCCCTCCCCTAACCCTTCCCCCGAAAGGATGGCAACGCACTTGCAACTCCTCTGGTGTTGTTAGTGGTGATCACTTGACATCAAATGACCTACCTGTTCGTTTGCCACCTATGACATGAAAAAAAAAAATTGAGAGCTGGCATTATATTTATTTTCATTAGTATTATTACCTATATAAATTTGTTCATATTTCTCATTTTACATTTTGTATTGTTAGTTTTCAGATTCAAAAAGTTCATTACACATCATCTAACTTAGCTTAATAATTCCTGTTTAAGTATATATTATTTTGACATGTACTTTGTCTTAACACAGTCACTATCGAATCCTATAAAGTTATTTGATTGTGATAGAATTTGTGTTTGGTAGTTTGGAAAAAAAAGCGATGACAGAAACGGATCTATAATCTACGTTACTGAAATCGAGAACCCTAAGACTTTCGTTGGAACTGTGCTCTTTATCTCCTTGCTATTTATTCTGTTGGTGGGTGGGCGATGTCTCGAATAACATTGCACATAGCTTTTCTAGCGTTTTAGCTCAGACAGAAACAATGTATTTTTAAAGTGAGTGAAATATTCTTACAGTAAAGCTCTCTTTATATAAGGAAAGCAGATTACGTTGTGCTATTGTGTATAAACTATGATCCAATCTTACAAGAACTAAATATATTTATAAGATGCTTTTTTAATATAAGTAACCTACGGAGAGACCGTATTATAAACCGACTTACAAAAAGAGGTTATCAATTCGTTTGTATTTTTTAAATGCTTGTTACTTCACAGCTTCGTCATTTATAATCCATATATTTTCTTCAATGAGGTCTTATTTAAATTTCGTTAGCATTGGAATTTGGATTTTGAAGACACACTAAAGAACTTTTAAATATCGAATAGGCAATAAATATACAGTATTTGAAATATTGGTACGTTTATGATAGTCTAAGACTTGATAAGTACCTAATTATAGTGAAATAGATTTTTAGCGTAAATAGGGGATAAATTTATAACTTTGAGTCATGACATGCTACGTCAGTATAACCGCCCGTATTGCGCTTGTGCGACTTGCGTCAGACTAGCGACGTGTAGTGTAGGAGTCTGTGTACATGTAATATTGATATTTTGCAGCTCTATAGTTTGATTCATTAATATAATTTAAAAACAATGATTATAATTATTGTTCCGAGTGCCAACATATATGAAAACCATAGCAATGTTAATAATATCAATAAACAAATTCCGAAATTTAAATATTGTCATTCACACTATAATTATATATGAATATATATGAAAATTCAAAAGAGAACATATTTATATCATTGCTTTGAGTTTTCACTTCTGTCGGCAGTTCTTATGACTGCCTTGACTTTCTTTAAGTCGTTTTTATTTTTTTATTACAATTTTCTATACAACATTTTGTTTTTCAGGTGATGTCTCAATGGATACCTAATATCGTTATAATTTTTTATTGTAGCATGACAAAGTGACAACATTGTATCTGACGATAAGGACATTTTCCAAACACAACAATGATCCTCAAACAACTGCGACAATTAAGTCATCATATGTACGGAGAACGCAATCCAGTTAAACCACTGCCATGCCTTATAAAGAAAGACTTATAAGTTTATGTGGATGTATTTTACAATTTAAATAATTATAGTGATTAAATACGAAAATTGCAGCCCATATTAATGTATCGATTATAATAATTGTCCCTTTTTAAAACACGATCTTAAACATGTTGTTTAACACTGGTTTAACCGACACGTGTATTTTTACATTATGTATTTTGATTAGAGTTTAAATTGTATCACTGTTGTCTATTAAGAGATACTTTTATATGAAACATGTGAGATGAAAAACGTTACAACGTATATTCATTAAAATAGACGATGAATTTTATACGAAATGGAATTTAATATTTTGCGTAAAGCTCTTGTAATCTAGGATATGATGGATGTGCGACGCTCTGGCACGTTGGGCTATATATCATCATTTTGTATCCATAACTAAGCCTTTATATTTTTATATATCTATACTAATATTATAAACAGGTAAAGTTTGTGAGTTTGTGACGTTGTGGCGTTTTAAGGGGAAATCTCAGGAACTACTGGTCCGATTTGAATAATTATTTCAGTTTTATATAGCTCATTAATCGAGAATGGTTGTAGGTTATATATCATCACGCTAAGGTCAATAGGAGCGGAGCACAGATGAAAAATGTTTCAAAATCGAGATGTTTTTTTCTTTTTGAGAGCTTCTGCTGTGTGTCAGTCAGCGTTAGCCCAGAGTAGTAACTATTACTACGCGGACGAAGTCGCGGGCAGGGGCTATATCTATACTAATATTATAAAGAGGTAAAGTTTGTGAGTTTGTAACGTTGTAAGGGGTAATCTCAGGAACTACTGGTCCGATTTGAATAATTATTTCAGTGTTATATAGCTCATTCATCGAGAATGGTTATAGGCTATATATCATCACGCTAAGGCCAATAGGAGCGGAGCACAGATGAAAAATGTTTCAAAATCGAGATGTTTTTTCCTTTTTGAGAGCTTCCGCTGCGTCTTAGCCCAAAATAACTATTCCACGCGTGCGAATTCGCGGGCAGAAGCTATTAACTAATTATATCTATATCTATAATCTATACTAATATTACAAAGAGGTAAAGTTTGTGAGGTTGTAGGGGGCAATATCTGGGGAGTCGGAGAAAAATGGTCAAACGAAAATGTTTCTTATGAACGCTGCCTTAATTATGAGATATATATGATTGAGTTCTAGGGAAAAGTTGTAGCTTGATAATGCCTATTACCGCCCAACGAAGAGGGCACGGGTCGGCTAGTACTTAATAAAGGGATCGGTAAAACCTTCTGCATAAAACGCTGAATAGTATTAAAACACGTGTAATAAATCTAAGAGCACTTCTATATAACGTCAAAATATTAGAAACCTATTACAATATTGTAAAGGTAGGTGAAATTTAACTAACTTGGAAGATGTAAGAAACCATACAAATAAAAGGCCTAACTAGCGTAACGAGTTCGTACTCAAAACATGTTTGTTATTGCTATAAATTACCATAGAAATGTCTTCAACAATAAAACATTTTCTTTATGCTCAAAATCAATATTATACAATTAATCGTAAGATCTTTATGTGTATATTGTATGGAAGCAAGAAACAACTATATCATGTATGTGCAGAAATTAGAGATGAAGGGCACGGAAAAGTTTTTTTTTTTTTGTGTCATAGGTGGCAAACGAACAATTGAGTCACCTGTTGTTAAGTGATCACCACCGTCCATGGACACTAACAACACCAGAGGGGTTGTAAGTGCGTTGCCACCCTTTGGGGGGAAGGGTTAGGGGAGGAAGAGGGAGAGGAGAGAGGTAAGGGGAGGGGAGGTGGGCCTTCGGCGCTCTCACTGACCCAACTAAACGCAACAATGCAATCACTGTTACTTCACGTCGGTTTTCTATGAGCGGGTGGACGGACGGACGAGCCGACCCATTCATGCTGAAACCAGTAATAGTTTCAACGTGGCTCTACCACCATTAAAGATTTACATAATATCCATTTTGTGTTTGCAAGTCAGTTTTTTATTACAACAAATAGCATTGAAAACAGAACTCCGAGCAGAACTAGAATAAGCTACTTATAGGTATGAGTGTATATACATAAATCAATCAGACTACAGACATACGAAATTGAACTGGTTTGTTTGTTTGTTACGCTTTCGCGCCTTAGATACTCAACCTATCGTTAATGTGTTTTGAATATATGCATGTTAAAAAGTTAAACCCGATCGAGTTTCTTGTCGGTTCTTCTCGTTGACTGTGTTGTTTTCCGAACCGGTGGTAGTTTTGACGTTCGCAAGCGACTTCTTAGGGCCTGAATTGAATAAAGCATTTTTGGTTTCGATTTTGATCATGACGATATATTTGCATTTACAAGTTGTCAGATATACAGAAAAGGACGGGTACCTTTAATTTTAAGATAATGTACTGTTCCCGATACGTCAAATCTATATTAACGTGAGCGAAACTGCGAGCAAAAGCTAGTAATTTATATATAACAAGCGAAGACAAAACAATTACTTGTTCTCTTTGGTTCGTGAACCTACTTTCTCTTTTTTTTAAGCCATAAACGAGATTTAATCTCCTTAGCAATAGAAAACATTGAAGACAGTTTTTCCCATACCTTTAAACACGCGTATAATTTATTTTTCATTGTCCGAAATTAGCTAAATTGCTAAAATTTATGATACTAATAAGATGTTTTATTGTGAAATTCCCAGTTTTACGTATATATTGATTAAAATTTCAATTTTATTTAAATTATTTACATTTCAATCATTTATTATGGAAAAAAATCAATAAAGATTTCGAAGGTGGTAGAGCCATGCTCGAAGGTGGTAGAGCCATGCTGAAGTTGTTACTGGTTTCAGCATGAATGGGTCGGCTCGCCCAGGAGAGTACCACCGTTTCACAGAAAACCGACGTGAAGTAACAGTGCTTGCTTTGTTGCGTTTCGTTCGGTCAGTGAGAGCACCGAAGGCCCATTCACAGAAAACCGACGTGGAGTAACAGTGCTTGCATTGTTGCGTTTCGTTCGGTCAGTAAGAGCACCGAAGGCCCACTCCCCCCCTCCCACTTCCCCCTTCAGTACCCCAAACACAGGCTGGCAACGCACTTGCGACTCCCTGGTGTTGCTAGTGTCTATGGGCGGCGGTGATCACTTACCATCAGGTGACCCGTCTTTTCGTGTGCCACCTATAATATTTAAAAAAAACTGTTTGATTTTCGATCAGTATACGAACATTAGTAAATTTAATTGAGCTTTATTTGTACAATTTCAAATGAGTTGACATCAATTAGAAAAATATAATGAAGACACGTCTCGAAAAATTGCTATATTTATTACAGCAAATTCTTCAACTCGAACAAACAATGTAGCAAACTCTTTAATATCTAAAAAAGGAAGCCCTTAGTAAAAAAGAACATGAGGCTTATTTACGATCGAGTTCACCGTTCATTGAATGTCAGACAATAATTAAATTACATCAAAGAGATTGTTATGTATCGAGTTTCAGTAGGTCTGAACAAAGCATGAATGATCGACGACGCCGCCGACCGCTGCTGATTACGTAGGATCACCGTTCCTCCGTACATCCGGAGCCTGTCCTTACCATGCCCTCCGCTATACCAAGCTTGTTACTGTAGTCAACTGACCGTTGCGAGTGTATGCTAAAATTAGAACGTTTCGCATTCAAATAATCATGTTTTTAAGAGCTCGACGCGTCCGTTATTGATTTATTTTTCCCTATATGTTTTTCTACAGGCTAGCAACTGTAAGCGATTACGTCCGACTTAAATGGAAATATAAAACTTCGTAACAATAAAATACGATCGAATATTAACCCGAGATAAAAACAGCAGACTCGTTCTTTTGTTGGTCCATTTATCGCGTTAGTAACTCACACGCGAAACCGTCTGGGCACTTATCAGTACCTTGATCTGCACCTCTTAGCTATAAGTAGATGATTCTAGAATGTTATCCATTTATCTAAATACTAGCCTCTGCCCGAGACTTCGTTCGCGTGGAATAGTTACCTTGGGCTAACTCTAACACGCAACGGAATCTCTAAAGAGGAAATAATCCCCGATTTTGAAATTCTACATTGGTGCTCCGCTCCTATGTGTCTTAGCGTGATTATATATAGCCTATAACCTTCCCTGATAAATGAGCTATATAACACTAAAAGAATTTTCCAAATCGGACCAGTAGTTCCTGAGATTACCCCTTACAACGTCACAAACTCACAAACTCTACCTCTTTATAATATTAGTATAGATATAGGAAAGAAGAAGAAAAATAATTTAGCACCTGGTAGCTGACTAATAGCCGCCGCACCGCGTCAAGCAAGAAGGTATATATATATATACTGGAGACCCTGGGATCTTGATCTACAATGTCAACTTCAAAAACATAGCTATAATTAAATGCTACAGTTTCGAATTAAAATAAAAATATTTTAATATGTTTCTTACCTTTTTACGATTAAACTTTTCGGATTTTAAATCCGAAAGAAAAAAGTAATTCAGGACAAAGGTTAAGGTAGTTAACGATTTAGGATGATTTTTACAGCAGTATGACGAAAAATACGAGTACCGAAGAAAATGAACATCAACTAGTTAATTATAGATATAATTAATATAGATAATTAAATGAAGTATCAAAAAATAATACTTGTATGTTTTTTTTTACAGCTAATAATCGTGTGGCGTATGATAAGATTGTTAATATTTATGTAAATCGATTATTAAAACTATAAAATTGGCATATGAAAACCTTAAGTAAATTTTATTATTATAATTATTTTACTTTTTACACTAATTATCTATATTAATTCAACTATACATTTAAATATTTTATTTGTCATTATATTGTTTCGTTATAAATCGTGGAAAATATAGAGAGAAATTATCATCCACAAGGTTAATTAAAATCACAACAAGTTAATCGTTGCAAAAAACCTTTCAACTAGCATAATAATAGAACTGGACAATGTTAACTATTTCTTAGATTAGAACGGTCTTTCGAGAATGCAAGAGGGAAAGGAAAGAATGTAAGTGCGAGATTTCAAGTTTATAACAAAGCTTGCTTGTTGTTTTAAAATGAAATGAGACAGATGCAAGCTTGAATGCTGAGTTAATGATTTCAACAGGCCTACATAATTAAATGTGATTGTTCTAATACTGTAATTAAACGTAAGTTTGAATCCCTGTAATGAAACGAAGCTTTCTGTGAAAGAACACTTCGCGACGTAACCATAGTATGGTGTTTCTCTGATGTCTGCCTTACTAACTGAAAATTTGCTACCAAGCACATGTAGATGTGTTCTGGTAGCTTTTCGAACTGACTACGCTATTGACTTAGCAAGGTCTTAACAGCTTCACCGGACTACTAAGGCGAGCGCTTAAGGCACTCAGCCGATTGTTCCGGCAGCTGCATTTGAGGACTTCCTCTATATTCAGCGTATTTATCATTTTAGACTACTTCGTCATTTAACACCACGTGAGTAGCTAATTGCAAAATTCTAAAAAGGATAAAAATGGATTATGTTTAATTTTCAAATAATCTCCAATCTTTTAACGTACATTTTTATTTATAAACATTTAATAAAGAAGTTTCTAGAATTTACTGGAAATATTCATACTTCATGTAGATGAAAATGTAAGGTATCAGAACCTTATATTTTTATGTGAACATGTAATCCGAGCTCCCGAGTTGCCATCGCTTTATTAACTTTTTAGTTAAACAGTAAATAGATATTATATAAATTGTAAGTTATTGATTATATGGTAAAATACTATTAAATTAAAACAATTGCTACATACAAACAATATTCGCTCTTATAAGAAATTTTCGAGTAATCATAATTGTTTTACAGTTAAAGGTTGGTTTGTTTTTAAGAAAATAGAAATACGAACATTTTTAAAATCATGTAATTGCTATTTAGTTGCCCTAAGGTTATTTTTAACGATTATAATTATTGTATATTATAAACATAAGTAAAGAAATAAAAGTACATATAAAAAAAATCGGCACAATTTGACTTTAAATCCTTTAAAAGCAGAATATACATAGACTTAATAAATCGAAGCTGGACCGTAAGATCTTTACGCCCCGTCCCTTCAAACAGTAACAGCGTAACACGAGAGCGAGTTTCAATAAAGTTTTATAGTCTAGGAGATTTGCCATTGTGCTCGAACAGCTAGACAGAAGAATACGCCACGACGCTGAAAGTGTGATTTTTATAAAAATATAAAACGTGTTGGAAAGTAAAACCTATTCTTATATTTAATAAATGCAAAGTTTGTCTACTGAAATGATAATAATATACTGTGATCTGTTGTGTAGGACTCGTAAAGTTTTACTGCAGTTTCTTATACGAGTTACTTGTTATGCTTGCTTGTTAAAAATATTGCACGATAGTAAGTCCACAACAATTGAAATTAACATGAATACAGACTTTCTTCTAGTCATTTTGATCCGTAGAGGTTTTGTTTAGATATTATCTTCGATCAACAATAACTAGATAAAGGGTCACGTACAAATCGAAGCTAAAAGCCGTCCGCGTAAATATATACTTATGTGTAGCTATTTGTTTACTAAGAAAAGGAGAAAAAAAGTTTTAAAACTGTTTTAAGTTCAACCTAATTATAACTAACCACCTAGTAATAAAGTCACAAATGTTCAAAATATTATCTAATACTTACGATAAAACGACCAAAGTAATAAATTACTCCCCTCACAAATGAAAAGATAACATAAACAACATTTAGTGTGAATTCAACCTTAACACGTAATGAATAAAGTACGTTTTCCCGTTATTGTGCGTGTTTGTGTCTGGCGAGCCCACAGGTTTAAAATCGGTAATTTTGTTCATTTTGATATTATTAGTTAGTTTAAAGCTTAAAATATAACTTATTCAACATGTATTTAGAGAAGTAACATACTCCGGCCGTTAAATTGCTTTTTCGGGTATCATTTTTGCATCTTTTGAATACACTGCGGCATGTGAAACGGGCTTACGTTGGCTGTGTTTCAAACAAACTAAACAAAATAAGGGCACACATTTCAAGTGAGCTCTTATTACTTATTACTGAGACATATTTTTCGCGCCGACCCGTTATCTAGTTATTCTTGATCGAAGCCTATATATAACTTCCTATAGTTCATAGTAAAATAATATACCACAATATCTTTAAAATATATAAATAAAAAAATCACGTCCTATTTTATTCATAATCGAATTCGCGACGATCCCTTTAGAACGAAATAAATGCTATAAATAGTAACAATCACTATAACTAAAAGAAAAAATAGAAGATAATAAACTTTAACTGTAACATCTTTAATACTTTGGTGACTCTTTTTGAAAGAGTCCGTTTCTCTACTTCTCTAGATTTTGTAATTCATAATATCATGTCATGTAAGCGAAGATGGAACGCCAAGAATAACTGACTGTCAATTACACTCGAATGAAAAAACGTGTAAGAAACGTACTACGCAATCAAACCCACTATTTTATAAGCTTTTGATTATCAATACAATTATATACCTACATGAACTTACTAGATGAGTTCCACCCGCCTCGTTGCTCATTAAAAAAATGATGAATAGTCAATCGAATCCAGAAATAGCATAGAAAAATTTCACATTCAAAGGTCATATTCCTATACCAATACGTTCAATAGTTTTAACGTGATTGAGCCTCAAATTATATATAGATAAACATTATGTATAAGGAAGAAATACTCATACACATTTTTAAAGTATCAAACACGTACTTACAAGCAGCAAGAACGCACCAACAAATATAAATACAGCCCACTCAACACACGATATAAGTATGGAGGACCAATTTAACAGACTTATTGTCTCCGGGCGGGTACAATGCGAGACATTGGGCGACGCAAAAGGAGCACGACTCGCGGGGACCCCAGCTCTGCCGATACAAAACAATGGCATTTAATCAACGATGATAAATGCTGTATTCAAGAACGTTTTTTTAACAATACTGCCGTATTGTTTTGGCGGGAGCTTACCGTTGAATGTGGAGATAACTCGCCGTTGAGAGTGGCTTGCCTGACAAATTGGAATAAAACGAATATTTATTCGTGTTGTGAATCTTCTTCGTGGATTTGCGATTGACTAACGTACTCACAGATTTTATGGCAGTCTGATCATACTTCCGATATTCTTTGATTTATTTTTACACTCTATCGATTTTCTTTTTACAGTTTGACACAACACTCAATAAAAGTATTAAAAAAAGCTGAACATAATTAGCCCTGAACAAGCAACAACAACACTAAGGTTTTTTTTCTTTTAATAAGTTATCTTTGTAAATGGAGTAGCAACTTAGTCGTGCAAGTAACTATACTGTAAACAACACCGTATCTTTTTAGCGTGTCGACGAAGTCATAAAAGTAAAATTACTGAAGGAAAATACATTTATTATCTTTATAAACGCGGATTTTTTTACACATTTGCACGTCATATTTACGTTCAAAATTTCATATATGAAAAGTTTGCCTTCGATTTATTATATAAGTCTCCGTCGAAATGTTGAGACACGAGCCTAATTAACATAATAAAGATGTTTTGGCACTTTTGTATTTAACAGCACGAGCGTAGTAAGACTAAAGGCGTATTCAAGCGAATGTTATTATTAGATAATTAAATGCATTCACGAGGCTACGGCGTGAAACAGTCTTTGAGAATTTCATGATATCCTATTTTATTACTATGTGTTAGGTTACAATGTATTCGTTTATTATTGTTCGGAATAATATTTACAGCGGTAACCCACAGTCTCGTAATCCAGCAAAAGTATCGATTCACGTTTGTCTTTATCTTCGTGTTTTAACAAGTTGACTGCTACGGGACTTTTCACGAAACTGACCTGGGAAGACAATTTGTTTTAATGATTTTTTTTATATATCATAGCAGGCAAATGAACAGCCGGGTCACCTAATGTTAAGTGATCACCGTCGTCCATAGACACACCATGGGAGTGGCAAGTGCGTTGCCAGCCCGTGTTTGGGGTAAGGGGAGGTGGTCCTCCGGCGCTCTCACTGACCGAACGAAACGCAACAATACAAGCAATGTTACTTCACGTCGGTGCTTCTGTGAGAGGGTGGTACTACCCCGGGCGAGTCGACCCATTCATTCTGAAACCAGTAATAGTTTCAGCGTGGCTCTACCACCTTTAAAATTATTTTACTAAAAATGCTAATTATTGTAGATAATCATTATTATTATTATACAGTATAAAACAATGTCCTCTGATACGTCTGTCTGTCTGTTCGCGATAGACTAAAAAACTACGGAAAGTATTGTCATGCGGTTTTCACCAATAGATAGAGTGTTTCATGAGGAAGATTTAGGTATACAATTTATCAAAGTTTTTTTTAAATCAGGGCGGGACAACGTCTGCTGGGCTTGCTAGTATTAATTAAGAAATTAAAACAATGTTGCTTTTTGGAAGAAAAACATGGTACAAATTATCTCGTAGTTATATTTGGGACGTAATAATTATATTTCAAACTGCAACACAGAAGTTTATGTAAGCGAAACCCATTAATTTTTCTCTCTCCTGAAGCCACCAATCTATATTTATACTGATATATTATGACTTTGCTCTTAGTTGTATAAATATGGCAACGAAAGAAAAGACGAAATATCTCGTTGTTGGCAGTCAACGTGTTCATACAACGATGAGATTGAACTTTTGGCGGGATCTTGAAACTCGAGTAGTAGATTTTATATTTCATTTATAATCTTGGGTTATTTGCCTCTATATTTTGTAATTTTCGTAGAGTTTTACGTAGAAACTTGTAATATTACCTACTAGACATTAATAGTAATAATCAACTAGAAGATCGATTGCCAAAAAAAAATGATGACATTTATAACTAAAAAGTGACGATGCACAATAATTGTTGCTATTAATTATATCTAAACCAAAATATAACTCTTCGTTTATGAGAGTAAGAAAAAGCCCTCTATATCCTATAATAATCCAATTTCAGAATATTGACGCAACTTATTTATCCATTTAATTATTTGATATATAACAATATCTTATATATCATAATATCATCATACCGGCAATGGAAAGATTAACCAAATTACATTATTTGACAATCTACATATTCGCTTCAATGCGCTTGGCACCGTCGTTATTTTGCTCCATTTTAATGAGGCTTCACTACGACCTTGGTGACTATGCCAACCTAATAGAGTAACTCGGTCGAATTAATGTAAATTTAAACTCAATTGTCATATTTATATATTAAAGAACTAGCTGACCCGTGCAACGTCGTCTGCATCAAATCGGTTATCACCGGTTTCAATTATATTTTTAAGTGCAAAAAATTTTAAAACTTTAATATACCTAAAATTTTGGGCAGGCAGCGGCGGGGCTTTCCTCTCGTTCGTCCCGTGAGGGGCACTCGGGGGGACCGCATCAGGGTTACCCCTCTGGCGGTGGCTTCGCTCTCCCCCCGTCTAGCGGGAGCGTCTTGTTTATTGGAATGCGCGCCTCTTGAAAGGCGCTCTCCCGGAGAGGTCTCGACTATCCGTCGGTGTGCGATGGTCGTCTCGGTTCTGTGAAGGGTGAAGTGCAGACCGGCATGCTTGAGGCGCATTAGTTGCGCAGCAACTTCCATGGAGTAGCAACTTAGTCGTGCAAGTAACTATACTGTAAACAACACCGTATCTTTTTAGCGTGTCGACGAAGTCATAAAAGTAAAATTACTGAAGGAAAATACATTTATTATCTTTATAAACGCGGATTTTTTTACACATTTGCACGTCATATTTACGTTCAAAATTTCATATATGAAAAGTTTGCCTTCGATTTATTATATAAGTCTCCGTCGAAATGTTGAGACACGAGCCTAATTAACATAATAAAGATGTTTTGGCACTTTTGTATTTAACAGCACGAGCGTAGTAAGACTAAAGGCGTATTCAAGCGAATGTTATTATTAGATAATTAAATGCATTCACGAGGCTACGGCGTGAAACAGTCTTTGAGAATTTCATGATATCCTATTTTATTACTATGTGTTAGGTTACAATGTATTCGTTTATTATTGTTCGGAATAATATTTACAGCGGTAACCCACAGTCTCGTAATCCAGCAAAAGTATCGATTCACGTTTGTCTTTATCTTCGTGTTTTAACAAGTTGACTGCTACGGGACTTTTCACAAAACTGACCTGGGAAGACATTTTGTTTTAATTATTTTTTTTATATATCATAGCAGGCAAATGAACAGACGGGTCACCTAATGTTAAGTGATCACCGTCGTCCATACACACTAGCAACACCAGGGGAGTCGTAAGTGCGTTGCCAGCCCGTGTTTGGGGTAAGGGGAGGTGGTCCTCCGGCGCACCCTCTGACCTAACGAAACGCAACAATGCAAGCATTCATTCATTCAAGCCGACCCATTCATGATAAAACCAGTAATAGCTTCAGCGTGGCTCTACCACCTTTAAAATTATTTTACTAAAAATGCTAATTATTGGAGATAATCATTATCGTTATTATTATTATATAGTATAAAACAAAATCCTCTGACACGTCTGTCTGTCTGTTCGCGATAAACTCAAATAAATATAATTGGTCAAAGCTTTTTTTATTATCAGGGCGGGACAACGTCTGCTGGGCTTGCTAGTATTAATTAAGAAATTAAAGCAATGTTGTTTTTGGATAATAAACATGGTACGAATTATCTCGTAGTTATATTTGGGACGTAGTAATTATATTTCAAACTGCAACACAGAAGTTTATGTAAGCGAAGCCCATTAATTTTTCTCTCTCCTGAAGCCACCGATCTATACTTACACTATCTATTATGACTTTGCTCTTAGTTGTATAAATATGGCAACGAAAGAAAAGACGAAATATCTCGTTGTTGGCAGTCAACGTGTTCATACAACGATGAGATTGAACTTTTGGCGGGATCTTGAAACTCGAGTAGTAGATTTTATATTTCATTTATAATCGTGGGTTATTTGCCTCTATATTTTGTAATTTTGGTAGAGTTTTACGTAGAAACTTGTAATATTACCTATTAGACATCAGTAGTAATAATCAACTAGACGATTGATTGCCAAAAAAAAATGATGACATTTATAACAACTAAATATTAATACGTGAAGCCTAATCTT
>MU160069.1:95160-108154 GCA_015888305.1 Antheraea pernyi | reverse complement strand
CATATGTTGGTATGTATCTATTAAAAAGGGCTAAGAAATAAAACATATTAAGGCGAAACGAAATCCGTGCGGGCAACTCCTCGTTCAATATTTCTCAAAATATTATGATATGTTGTAGATTGGATTGCAGGTTAAATCAAATTTTATTATATATCCATGATTTAACCCGAAAGAAAAAGATACTTGCTACAACTTGTAACTTGGTTCCCATTCAAATAACGGCAATCTGAGCCCTCGATGGTAAGAGGCCTGCTTCAATCCCCCAATACCCATTGTTTAGTAAGAGTGGCCCAGTCTATATATTTTTTTAAATAATACTTGAATACAAAAGTCTTTGTTAATCGCCCTTCAAAGTTGTACTATACGTAGGAATCAGTTTACATCAGTGACCGAGTAATTTTAGATAAAGTTTTTATCAAAGCTATTTTGATGTTTCGTCTAGATTAACATTATAATGAATTTATTTTTTTGTGTCGTAGATATTAATTGGCCATTGTTGTTTGCATTCAGATCGGTTGAATGCTTTGTTAATACGTAACTATGGTCATAAAACAATTAGCTTGCTACTATCAAATTGAAAATTTGGAGCCAAGCATTTATAGGTGGAATGTTCTGGTAATAGGAAATTGAGAGCCAGTCTCATTAAAACTTTAGCATGTTTACTATCCTAGACCACATCGTCACTTATCGTTATATGAGATTGTAGTCAACGCTTTTGACTTATAAATGGTAAAATATATTTGATTGCATCGTTAAAAGACATGTTTTTACAATTTACCAAGGAGGAATAGTATAGTGCGTCACCTTTTCAATTTTATTCTATTCACCTAGAAGATAAACGGGTGTATTCCAACAGCTGAAAACAATCCTTTCTATGATTAGTATATATTGTAGCACTGTGGGCCTGGGGTAAAAGAAAAACACCTGGCAGCAGTGCAACCGTTATTATTAACGAAACGTCGGAAATTGTTTATACTAACATGAAAACAAAACTAAATAATTAGATAATTAATCAAATAATAATAAGATATCACAATGCTCACGGAGTGGGAAAACCAGGCTTGTGTAGAGGAAAGGGATCCACCGAACTTAAACTAATAGATTATATCAAGTTTAGCTGCTAGAAGTGTCTGTCGCGATGTGGGATCCAAGGGGTCACCAAGAGGGTGCAGGGTCAGCGAGCGCCCGAACAGGCTGGTCAGCTGAGCACCGCAATACTCGCTGCAGTCTGCTGAGTCTCTAACTCGGCAGCGGGCCTCAGTAATTAATGTGAAGAAAATCCTAATGGAAAAACCTCATTCATCTGAATAACGACGGATGGTTGGGATAACTAATCGCCACGTTGCCAATTACGATTGAACGAACTTGGAGGTATTTTTAGAAAATAAATTAACAATCATGGCCCGGTGTCACCTTTAGCTCCAGAAAACCCTGTGGGGTTTCGGGTTCATTAACTTACGTTCACTATTAAATTATACACCAATCAAACTGGCACACGATGGTTGAAAAACATATCCCACGGGTGCTACGTCACAATGAATTTCGAACAGGTTATAATAAAGACTTTAGTTGTTAATTAATTTGAATCTACTACATATGTAAGACAACGGCGGCTTAAATCACACGTGCTCAACACGAGGTGAACTAACAAATGTAAGCTGAGTTCTTACCGGGGTTTTGATGAGAAATCGAACTACGTGTCGAACAAAGCGACCGCCGTCCTGCCGGAGAATCGAGTCTAAACCAAGAACTCCGGAAACTGAGTGAACACTCTGGCTCCCTCCAGCACCAACACTTAGCCGCAGCGGAGATGGAAAAAACAACTCCTTCCTCGGGCAGCTCCAAAAACAGGAAAGGTCCTTTGCAATAACATGATGACACGGCACCCCGTCCATCAGTTGACAACTCACGGGATTCCAGTGTAAGAAATCAAATTCGGATGACGCGAGCGTCGGAGATAATCAAATAATTAGCGAATTTGAACTGAATCAAATGTCACAATTACAGATTGTAATGATTAACGTTTTCAAATTATTAATATATAATGAAGACAATGCTTTTTATTAACTTGACTACACCTATAGGCAAAATAAAATCTGAGCGCGGCAACACCGCGCAACAGACTATTAATCCGTGAAGGATATCACCGTATGAGCCACCGATAATTATTTACTACTAATTCTGATAAAGAACTGTGATATTAATAATAGATTGTCTGTGAAATGTGTAGTGTTGTAAGGTTATTATTAAACAATTAAATAAAGTTATTCGACTCAAACACGGTTGGAATTTACAGCGTGACAGTATATCGCTTTCGACTATATATACCTTCATGACCTAAGGTCAGGCTGATTTTACTTCACCTCTCTCTTTGATTTTGTTACCGTATTATAAGCAATGCGTATTATTGTTAAGGAGTTTGTGTACTAATTAGCACTGAGATAACTCAGTTGTAGGAGTTTTTGGCGGGATCTCAGCCTGTCATGTAGTGGATTTTATTTTTTATTCATAATCTTGTGTTACTTGACCCTATACTGTGTAAAATTGGTGGTGTTTTATGTAATATAGTTTGTTTATTGTGCATAAGTGAAGTGGATGGAAAATAATACCACGGACCATGAATTCTGAGATGCCACAAAAATTCCATGGAAAGTTCTAACAAGTTGGCCACCATCTTGTTAGTTCATTGAAATTATATCAAGAAACTTGTAATATCGATACTCACTTGACAATGGCAGTGATGGTCTACTAGAAGACTGGTTGCCAAAATGGAATGAAAGAAGAACTTGAAATACTATTAACTACTTGACAATGGCAGTAATAATCTAAAAGATTGATTGCCAAAAATAAAGTTAAAAAAAAAAAAAACTCAGTTGTAACGTATTAACACAGCTACCTTCGATATAGGTTCTGACCCTTGCAAGTAGGGTAGCTTTTGATGATGGATAACACCAAAATAAAAGCATTATCTTAACTAGGCTTTCTACTGCCACTCACATGAAAATCTGTCACCAAGCTTGTAGATGTGTTCCGATAGTTGTTCTTGAGAACCAGTCCTCTACTAAAATTAGTATGTTATCGCCATAGAGGGCATCGTCATTTAACATTATATTAATTCCAAATTAAACTATGATAACCAAATAGTGGATATATACATAAACTAACAGTCATGTCAGCTACATAAATGTGCGTCCTATAAGAGACTCGACGACCTTTCAGCTCAGGTATTGTAGCTTACCACAACGCAGTGCCACGAGGTCTGTCATTTGAGTTTCGTATTCGACTCATCTATAACATCGTTATACTCGTATACACTACACCATTGCAGGTTTTAGTCCTCGTCCTTCCTTTGTTAGTTACTGTGTGTACAATTAACTTCTAATTACAGAGCGACTCCAGAAATAACTGCACACCAGCCTTAAGATGTCAATTACATTATGGGGTGTAATGGGTGTTGAATAACATCATAAAACTTGAGACACCCAGGCCAACCTCACCTGCACGTGCACCCTGCTCAATAACGAACGAGGCAATGGCGAAAGCGGGGTGTTATGGTTTTACAGCCTGACTGGGTCGCAACCACCATGTATATGGTGAAAAGGCCCGTCATAGTGATTCGCTTCTGCGGGTCGTATTTCGGGATCAGGCTGTGCATATCCAGCTTTTTGCAGGCCGGCATGACAGCGGTGATCGGCAAAGGATAGTGTGTCACTCGGTGGTCACCGATGTTTTTGGATTGTACTGTGCTTACCATCAGGCATAGTGCAGTCATTTTGCCGTGCTAGTATTAAAAAAATACAGATTACCTATTAATCATAATCAACCTTTACTCAACCAACCCTTAAAAGTCGTAGCGGTCAGTTGTTTGACGGCATATTAATCCGATGTTAGCTGGTTCGAAGCCCGGCAGCATCACCATTTTTTTCGAAATTCGCTTAAATTTACTAATTTCAATTGGTAACACTATCAGCTGACGGTGAAGGGAAACAAGGGGAGGAAACCTGAATTTGAGAAATGTTTTTATTGTAGTAGAAATAACACTTGTAGTAGAATTGTGGATGTCACGGATTTAGAAATCGGCAATAACTAGTGTGCTGGCGAGGTAATTATATCCATACCTTCCTTCAGGAACAGTGCAGTGCAGTGCTCTTACAGGCTGATGATTATGATAATGAATCCTTAGTAGAACAAAGACATCTCTGCATATATGGTATCGAACCCTCTTAATATGAAATCTTTATAGACACTCTAATATAACAAAATACCTACATATGTAGGAAGGCAGATTAAGTCCATATATGGACAAGTTTATTTCTGTTTATTTCTATCTAGCAAATAATATGATCCAATAAACCGTGTATGATCACGTAAATTATTAGCAGAGGTTAATAGGAAAATAATGTAGACTTAAAGTATAAAACATTCATGTTTTTACAATCTATAGTTTAAGGTATCGCTGGAAGTAAATAACTTCTTGAACCCTTTGTGCCGACTAAATAATTTAGTATATAATAATATAAAGTAAATAATTTTTTTTTAACATACAAGACTATATATAATATTTATAAATAAAATAAAATGCGTCGATTACAAACGTGAACATGCAAATTAGCTAACAAGAAATTTATTTTAGAAAGAAGAAAGAAAATGTCTTTATTGATGGATGACATCAAAACAACAAGATGAACATATACATAGCTTATTAGAATATCCAACAAAGGCACCTCCATTCAGCAAAATGCTGCAGCACAACTGGGTGCTGTAAGTAATGTACGGACGTGTAGTCGGTGTATTGACAATAAATATAACAGAACTTATAACATGTAAACAGCTAACAACAACAAAAAGTAAACATCGAAAAAAAAAAGATACAAATATTACAAATATGCCTGTCCAAGAAGCTATTCACTACCTTGTTTGCACAATGGCCACCATAAGCCTGAGAATAAAAAAAATAAACATAATAAATAATAATGCAAGCATATAAATAACAATACAAGCAAATACATATACAAATATATAAATATACAAATACATACATAGATAAGTTTAAATTGTACGTCTACTAAATTGGAACCACTCATAAACTTAACGCTATTATTATTATTATTGGTTTTGAACTTGTAACAAACACTGCTGCAATATATGTTTCAAACTTTTCTTATTTTTCCTATATCTAGATGGAGGTGGGATATTATTCCTGTTGCATATTTAAAAGAACCCTTGAACGTTTAAAAGAACCCCTGAACCTTTTAGATTCTCGTGATGCAAAGGTAACCCGTACTATTGAATATATGTATAGGTTATAGGGTATATAGGTTCCATTCCTGAGCATGAGCGACTGCTGTGCACTGATGGTGAACATAACTGTCAGTTCTGACCTAGGTCATAAGAATCTACTTACATATGTAGGTGTATCGGCTCTTGAGTTACTAACAAACTGCATTTAGAACTAAATGACTATATATGAAATTGTTTTGTTGTATTTGTAATATTACTTGTGCTCGCGACTTTGTTCGTGTAAAACTGTATTGTTATTTCATAGGAACGACACGTTTTATCTGCATTAATTCTGTCTTGTCTGTCTTTTTATTTATTAATTCCTAGTTCATCACATATAACTATTCTATGTTACTCTGGTTAGATTTTATTAATAGTTTGTAGCCCCTATGGAAAGGTCTCTATCACAGAAAAGTTTGTTAAAATCGGATGAGTGTTTCCGAGATTAATCAAGATAGTTCAAGGACCATGTCATGCGGCTTTTAATATCTAAAAAGGCTATTATAGGGTGGATCTATATGTGAACGATTATGACACCTCACTGTACATCCACTACTAACGAATGTAGCTATTTATGTTTTATAAAAATATATAACATGAAGAGATAAACCAGATCGAATTTCTTGCCGGTTCTTCTCGGTGACTGGGTTGTTTTCCGAAACGGTGACGCTTTGACGTTTATACGCGCCTTCTCAGGGCCTAAATTGCATAAAGGATATTTTGATTTTGATCACTAGCTCTACTTCCCCACAGCAAAAAAAAACATCATTGAATACTTAGCGCTTATAAAAACTATAAAAAATAAGGACCAACTATCTAAGAAGTTAAACTAAAATTATGAAACTTATCTTGCAGTTTTTGTATGTTGTGCGCACAACAGCAGATCCCTACTATTTTATCCATACAAAAGATTAATCTTACTATTTCATAGTAAAACGTGTTTGTGTATCTTAAACAAAAAAACAAGAAACAAACAAGCAAATAAACTACCATTTGCCTTTATAATATTATTGAGGATGGCTTACCAGGCGAACAGACGCATCGGACGGTCCCGGGGTCATCATGGTAAAGATATTTTTAAACTGTACCATAATACTCGAATTATATTATTAATGTTTGAATATTTAACGCATAATTTGCACGTATAAAGGTAATTAAACATCATTCCACGTTCGACGTGCTGCCTATTTAAACCAATTTGTGAGCAATAAAAACGTAGTCCAATTAATTTATTATACTTACGAACGTATTCCCATTCATGGTATCGTGTTTCCTGTAATAGGGGTAATTTATATTTAAGACTAGCTGTGCCCGCGACTTCGTTCACGTGGAAGCTGATGTACAAAACAATGACTAATAAAGTCATCTCAATGTATTTAGACCATTTGCCTATCTATGCGGTGCGTCGTCATTAAAATTACAATAACTTTTGATAGAGTGGACCGATTTTAATGAAACAAAGACTTAATTACTTTCGAGGATATGCCACGGTATCAGCATTAATGGGTCGGCTCGTCCGGGGTAGTACCACCCTCTCATAGAAAACCGGCGTGAAGTAACAGTGCTTGCATTGTTGCATTTCGATGGGTCAGTGAGAGCGCCGGAGGCCTACCTCCCCTCCCCTAACCCTTCCTCCCAAAGGGTGGCAACGCACTTGCGACTCCTCTGGTGTTGTTAGTGTCCATGGACGGAGGTGATCACTTAACATCAGGTGGCCAACCTGCTCGTTTGCCACCTATGATATAAAAAAAAATAAGAAGATTTTATTGTAAACACAGTACTTTAGCAGTGATGCCTGTTCATACAAACAGACAGACAGACATTTCTAAAAATGATTGAAATGTGTTTTATAACTTATTCCTATATACCTGCAACAATTGTTTTCACGAAAATCGATATTGTTTAGACACGTTAGATATACATTCTTAATATATACACTAGATATACCCGCAGCTCCGCACGCGTTTTTTTTTAAATCGTATTAAAGAATTATAGAATTGTGAGACTATGTACAATTACAGAAACGCTCTTTAAAGACAATTGTAAGTACGACGCGCACGCCACTAAAAGTAACATGTAACGTGTACATTAGATATATAAATACAAAGAGCGTGCCAAATGAGGTTTACCATAAGCAACACATATGGAACCATAACCAACCATATAACTAACTACCTTAGTACCTACTTACACTGTATAAGGAACTAATGAAACAATAACTTAAAATTTTATTATAAAGATTTACATTTAATGTACATTGCCATTATTATAATTAAGTTTTTGTGACTATACAAAAAATAAACGCTTGTCTGTTCCGCAAGAAATTGTATTATGGAACTCTTTACGTAATACGTTTATAATCTAATATCTTATTAGGGAGACCTCTATATCATTAATGTTATTAATAATTATAATGTCGAATTGTAAACAATAAGATGATTTTTATTTCTCTTATTAAAAATAAAGAATGAGTTGAAATCTTGCTAAATTTCATGCAGACAAAGTCGCGGGTAACGGCTAGTCTAAAATAGAATAACATCATTTACTTTTTATTAGGTTCGTTATCTACCAGTGAAAGTTCCGTGAAAATCGATGTAACCGTTGTGACGATAACACAGCGGGCAAAACCACGGTTAACAGCTTGTCTTAATTAAAATAAATTAAATAACTTTTCATAAGGTCCGCTATCTGCTAGTGAAAGTTATGGGAAGATCGATCTAACTGTTTCGTAGATAGTACAGCGGGTGAAGCCACGGTTAACAGCTAGTATAAACTAAAATTGCTTAAATTACTTTTTATAAGATCAGCTATCTGCTAGTGAAAGTTATGTGAAGATAATACTGCGAGCGAAGCCACGGTTAACAGCTAGTCTAAATTAAAATAAACTAAATTATTTGACATGTTGTCCGCTATCTGTTGGTGAAAGTTTCGTGACAATCGGTCTAATCGATTTGGAGATAGCATTGCAGACGACGTCGCGGTTAATACGTAGTCAAATTTAGAGCAGCCTAAGTAACCTGCTGTAATTTCAGCTATCTGTGAGTAAAAGATCGCGGGGTGGTAGGGTTTTACAGCCTGACTGGGTCGCAACCACCATGTATATGGCGAAAAAGCCCGTCATAGGGATTCGCTTCTGCGGATCGCGTTTCGGGATCAGACTGTGCATATCCAGCTTTTTGCAGGCCGGCATGACAGTGGCGACCGGCGATGGACAGTATGTCACTCGGTGGTTGACATTGTTTTTGGATTGTACTGTGCTTACCATCAGGCACAGTGCAGTCACTTTGCCGTGCTACTATAAAAAAAAAAAATCTGTCAAAATCGGTCCAGCTATTTCGGAGATTACCCGGAACAAACAGACAGGCCGACGAAAATTTTTAAAATTGCGTTTTTGTTATTAGTAGCGTGTATACTTTCGTACCCAAGTAGTAAATATTTTTATTTTGATATTACATACATACACTGCATTTTTATTATATGTATAGAAGATTACATCATACTTTAGATTACATCAAGACTTTTGAAAAATACCAACATAATTTAAATACTAGAACCAGTAAAACATTCCTCATTCCATGTTTCAAGCTCACTAAGACCATAAACATTTTTCTAGACTGTGTCAGGTTTTATAACCAAGTCCCAAAGCATATTACCGATTTGTGAGTGAGTTCAAGCAATTTGTCAAAGACGTTTTAATGCCTAAAGGCTATTATAGGGTGGATCAATATGTAAACGATGGTGATGTCTGGAAAAGACGTCTACGAGAATTTACCAAAAACAAATGTATGTTTGAAAAAACATATATCATGAAAAGATAAACCCGATCGAGTTTCTTACCGGTTCTTCTCGAGACTGAGTTGTTTTCCGAACCGGTGGTAATTTAGACGATCATAAGCTCCTTATTAGAACTTAAATTGAATGAAGTATTTATTTATTTTGATTAACTTTAGCTACTAACTTCGTTCACGTTAACTCCTTGGGTGATGTTTTAAGACATAGATCTCAATAAAGCGGGTCATGTTTTAAATTAATTGTCTCGCCAATTTGTATACATTATAGTTTTACATTACATACTTTGTTATTGTTCAAGTTTTCCTAATTATGCAATAAATACGGTACTTTTTTGAAACTTAAGCTCACAACAGTCTGTGGTCCGTGCATCATAATATCTTCATTCGTTTGTATGGAGCTTAAACCATGAAGGCTTACGTTAAAACTTAAATTAAGACAGTATCCCTCCAGAATAGTACATAGTACTTGGATGACGCAGTATATCCTTTTCTGTAAAATTCCACGATAATTGGTTAAGTAGTTTTTTTTTTATACATAGGAGGCAAATGAACAAATGGATCACCTGATGTTAAATAATCACCACCATCTATAGATACTAACAATACTAGTGTCAGCCTAGCCAGCTAGCCTGTATTGTGCCAACTGACAGAACGAAATGCAACAATACAAGCACTGTTACTTCACGTCGATGTTTCTGTGATTGTGGTACTACCCCAGGCGAGCCGACCCATTCATGCTGAAGCCAGTAGTTAAGGTGTGAAAGCGTAACAAACTCACGTTCGTGTTTATAATATTACTAGCCTATAACTTTGTCCATGTTGATATAGATTTGACCTATTCCTCAGAAAATAATCATATTTTCTGGACATAATGTACTCTACCACCATTTTTGTAGTCTTGACAACATTTATGCAAAATTTTATGATGTTTTTAGCTAGGAGCTAACTAGTTTTTAACTATTTAGGATTAATTCAGTCATTAGGTAAGAAAATTGAACTATTTTTCTAAGTCTAAATAATACGCAGATCCCCCATCTATCCAACTCGAGCCCAAAATAAATAAATTTTCAAAGTCATTAATCCAAAAGACATTGTATTAAAGTTTTGCAATATATTAGTCTAGAGGTGTACAAGCTTGTGACATAAAATTTAATATTTGAAGCTTAATTAAAGACAATATTAGCGGAGCAAAAAAGAAATGTCGATGACCTCAAAGCGACTGTTCGAAATTTTCTTCCGATACAGTTCAAATGAGTCAACACAACTATAAACACGATGTTGCAGAATAAAAATGAAACTGAGGTGTATGGGGTGTAAGGGGTGTCAAATAACATCTAAGAATTGAGACATCCAAGCCAACCTCACCTGCACGTGGTGCACCCTGCTGAATAACGAACGAGGCAATGGCGATAGCGGGGTGGTAGGGTTTTACAGCCTGACTGGGTCGCAACCACCATGTATATGGCGAAAAAGCCCGTCATAGTGATTCGCTTTTGCGGGTCGTGTTTCGGCATCAGCCTGTGCATATCCAGCTTTTCGCAGGCCGGCATGACAGCGGCGACCGGCAATGGACAGTATGTACTCGTTGGTCGCCATTGTTTTTGGATTGCACTATGCTTACCATCAGGCATAGTGCAGTCACTTTGCCGTGCTACTATAAAAAAAAAAACTGGGCAAGCCGTTTTCGAGTTTTCGTAAATTGTAAGTAGTACTAAGTTTGCCGGGACATCTAGTTACAAATATAGTCAAAGTTCAATATATTTTTCAATAATTATTACCGATAAGAGAATTACTTAAAACCCTAACTTCACAAACATTCTATTCATTATAAAGTAATGCTTCTTATGGGAGAGGTTTGAAACTCTAATTCGCACGTTTTTGTGTGACGAAAAGTGGTGGGAATAAACATTGTGTCGGGTAGCGTGGGAGCAGTGTCTCGCTTACTTTCGGGTGTTGTATAACAGTAAGACATACGCTCTTCTCGCTTCCTTTCATTCTCGTTGTTCGGAGTTGCTTGTGCTGCGTTCAGGCGATGTGGCAAACACTGAACACAATCGATATTAATCAAAAGTGATCGATAAATAATTAAAATTCTACTGTACTGTACTTTTCGGTGTAAGGGATGTCGAATTGGTGTAAGGGGTGTCGAATAACACCATAAGACTTGAGACACCCAAGCCAACCTCACCTGCACGTGCTGCACCCTGCTGAATAACGAACGAGGCAATGGCGAAAGCGGCGTGGTAGGGTTTTACAGCCTGACTGAGTCGCAACCACCATATATATGTCTAAAAAGCCCGTCATAGTTATTCGCTTCTGCGGGTCTTGTTTTGGGATCAGCCTGTGCATATCTAGCTTTTCGCAGGCCCGCATGACAGCGGCGATCGGCGATGGATAATGTGTCACTCGGTGGTCGCTATTGTTTTTGGATTGTACTGTGCTTACCATCAGGCATAGTGCAGTCATTATGCCGTGCTACAATAAAAAAAAAACTCTGTAATACAAAAGTTTCACTTCTGTTTATCTACTAGCAACTGCAAACGACTTCGTCTGCACCTGTATGTATTTTAAATATAATAAATGATGATTCCCACTCTAGCTAATATTAAAAAAAGAATGTGATTTTATGAAAACTATTCGTTTAGTGTATTAAGGTTACGACCCGCAAATTTAAAAGTTGTCACTAAGCAAATATAGGTGTATTTCGGTAACTGCATTTGCGAGCTTCGCTTTAGGTTTAGAGTATTAAAAACTTAGATCATATGATCATTTAACATCCGTAATTCGGTGGAGCTGTTAAGACCTTGGTAGGTCAAGATCGAAAACAGTTAAAAAAAAAGAAAAATTTACATGGGTTCTTTTATACTTTATAGGGATCAGCGTTGTACCACTCATCTGATGTTAGATACCGATGTTTTTTTTTATATCATAGATGGCAAACGAACATATGGTCACCTCATGTTAAGTGATCACCACCGTCCATAGACACTTGCAACACCAAAGGAGTCGCAAGAGCATTGCCAGCCTGTGTTTGGGGGGAGGGAAAGGGAAAGGGAGTTAGGCCCCCGGCGTTTTCACTGACTGAACGAAATGCAACAATGCAAGCACTGTTACTTCACGTCGATTTTCTGTAAGAGGGTGCTACTACCCCGGGCGAGCCGACCCATTCATGCTGAAACCAGTTGCAGCATCAGCATGGCTCTACCACCTACCATGTGATGTGAGATGGTAAATACACTAAATTTAAAGGGACATGCTCTCAAGTTCAATTACCAGAACACACCTATATGTGCTTGGCGACAGATTTTCATCTTGATAGTTGTTAGCTAACCGGACGGGCTTAGAAAGACCTTATCCACGATGATTAGACATCTTAACACGATGTCTTCCTCCACTGGAAGCTCCAGCTGATTCGCAATTATTTATAACTACATCGATCAGCACAGTTTTTGAACACGCTAACTGATAGATTAATGGGTTTAATGTAAGCGAGTACGAGCACGATACATAATACTCAGTAAAAAGGAAGTGATGTTACAAATTGACAGTAATGACAGTAGTGACATATGACATTACATTATTCGAGACCCAATCGCATTATGTTTACAAAGCGAGCTTTTTTTTTTTAACGTGGTGAAATCCCTTATGGATACACCACCCTCCCGGGGGAGAGGGTGAGTTATGTCCGAGTCGCACGGACTAAAACGGCACAGTGTACGTCTGCCGCTATAGTTGGGCCGGCACGAGATCTCTATAGACTTCATCGTGCCGCCCCAGCGGTTGGCCCAGTAGCGAAAGCGCCGCCGCCGGGCCCCGTCTTGTTAGGAGACAGCCGGGTACACACCGGCCGTCTCCTCCTTCCGCCGGAACTGTGCAATGGGAAGATGGGTCCCCCGACCCATCCTCCCCGGTCCAGCTACGGT
>MU160069.1:60076-94414 GCA_015888305.1 Antheraea pernyi | reverse complement strand
CCCAAGGCCGACCCCTGTGGAACCCCGCACGCCGTATTGCGTCGAGCCATCTGACCTCTGGCGTCCACGAAGGCGATCTCTCTCTCCTCCAGGTACGCCTCCAACAGCCGCCGCAAGTACGGGGGCACTCCGAAAAAGTGGAGCGCCTCCCGTATGATACTATGCGGCAGACTGTTAAAGGCGTTGGCGATGTCCAAGGACACCGCCAATATTCTTTCGCCCTGAGAGGTCGCCTCCGTGGAGACCTATTTTAGGAGGGTCAGGGCGTCTAGCGTGAAACGCCCTGACCGGAATCAGAACTGCGCGCTCGACAGGTTCGGCCCCACTTCCTCAAGATGCCGGACGACCCGGGAGGCAATGATCGATTAATTCCTTTGCTTACTTTTTATGGCTTTGCGTTTGCACAGATAGCTAGCTCTAATACTAACCACTAAGCCAGCATCGCTGAGGTTGATTCGATCCTATGAAGTATATTAAACGACAAAGAGTTTCTCATAATCTTATAATGTAATAATGCAAGAATACTAATAATAAAAAGCTTCGTTACAACGTAAAAAGGATATATAAAGCGAGCGTAAAACCGGACGCAGTCGGACAATACCACCCGACGAATCACGGAATAACGCTATTTGTAAATAATCAACACATTTCTATTCCGAGTGAGGCCCAACCCTAGGGATACAGCTGGAGTTACGAAAGTGTGTTGATACGGCAGTTGTGTTAGGTCCCACTGCTAGGTTAAAGGGTTTTCTACACGAAAGAAGATCGGAGTTAGATCACCGTGACATTCCACGACGTGTTGGCGATTTTATATGCGTAGGTTCAGGTTTCCTCGTTATGTTTCCTTCACCGTCAGCCAATAGTGTTACCAATTTCAATGACTAAAAGTATGCAACTTCAAGAAAATTCGTTTGCACATGTCGAGATTCAAACCTATTGGCTTTTTATTTTTATAATCCGCATTATTTTATTTTATTTATTTTACCGATTTTATCACGATCAAAAAATAACTTTAGCCAAAATAAAAGAATTAATAAAGGCATAGAAAAACCAGCCAAAAATAGTTAAACAGTATGTATGTTTTTTTTATTGTACCACGGCAAAGTGACTGCATTTTGCCTAATGGTAAGAACAGTACAGTCCAAAAACAAAGGCGACCACCGAGTGACACACAGTTCATCGCCGGTCGCCGCTGTCATGCCGGCCTGCGAAAAGCGAATCACGATGACGGGCTTTTTCGCCATATACACGGTGGTTGCAACCCAGTCAGGCTGTAGAACCCTACCACCCCGCATTCGTCATTGCCTCATTCGTTATTCAGCAGGGTGCACCACGTGCAGGTGGTGGTTGCGACCCAGTCAGGCTGTAGAACCCTACCACCCCGCATTCGTCATTGCCTCATTCGTTATTCAGCAGGGTGCACCACGTGCAGGTGAGGTTGGCTTGGGCGTCTCAAGTCTTATGGTGTTATTCGACACCCCTTACACCCCAATTTCAAACAATTCACTTGATGGTTTTCCGTAGTTTAATCAAAATTATAGGATAGTCATTGATCTGATTAACAAATTCAGAAAACCGATAGAACTAGAAGACATATTAACAGTATATGAAATATTGTATAAGAACACAAAGTGTCCCACGTAACTTTGTTCAAATGGTAAGGAAGATAAATCCTTTAAATAAAATGAATACTTAAACAAAGATAATAATAACCCATTAAAAATTAATCCCTCATATCCCATAGCTCATGATATACCTACGTATACAAAATGAAAATAAAAAAATATTCCCTGTAACAATGAAGGAACAAATTTCTAATGTAGGTGGATTTTCTTGTACAATAATCGACACATTTCTATTTGGTGACATCTGCCCTAAGGGATTTTGGACAAAAGGGACAATTTAGAGCGTGTACCTAAAATATTTTACATCGGGTAAGGAATTTGCTTTGGTATTTTCTGAATTTGTCGATAAACCTTCCATTTGCTTTATGTGATATGTATTTATCCTCTTAGACGTTGCTGATGGTATTTGTTATTTTCTTACACTTATACTCAAGGAATATATAGATATCTAACAATTTATAAATATGAATTAATCTATTTATCCTTCCTTGCGTTGATTAGTAATAGAAATTATGAGGTCACCACTACTCACCCGCACACGGAGATCTTTTTTTTATTGTAGTACGGCAAAATGACTGCACTATGCCTGATGGTAAGCACAGTACAATCCAAAAACAATGGCGACCACCGAGTGGCACAGTATCCTGGTCGCCGCTGTCATGCGGGCCTGCGAAAAGCTATATATGCACAGACTGATCCTGAAATGCGACCCGCAGAAGCGAATCACTATGACGGGCTTTTTCGCCATATACATGGTGATTGCGACCCAGTCAGGCTGTAAAATCCTACGACCCCGCTTTCGCCATTGCCTCGTTTGTTATTCAGCAGGGTGCACTACGTGCAGGTGAGGTTGGCTTGGGTGTCTCAATTCTTATGATGTCATTCGACACCCCTTACACCCCAAAAGCTTATTAAACCTTACATCCTTTTCTTTGGTGTAACCCGGCTAAGTTTGTGGCTTAAGTCGCTGTTCTTGTTAATAAGAACACTAGTCTACACTAGAACTAGGTTTTATAATGGTTATCTAGCGATTATCACCTATTTTATGATTGTTTGTTAATGCAGTTACGATCAGAGCAGAGCTCAATGTACTCCGTTTTTGATAGATGGCAGCACTTGTGGCCATTTAAAGTTCGTGTAAATTAGTGGACAGATACATTCCATGTAATTGGTAAAACATAATAGAAAAAGATTTGTGCTAACATATATTTAGATACCTAATAAAAATACGAAATAAATAACAAACCTCATTTATAGCTTTATTTGTTGCTTCGAACTCGTACGTACCACAGGATTTAAGGGGCATACTACTAAGAGCGAACATGTCTGGTAGCAACACAATCAAGTAATTGTCCTTCACTGTCCGCATATTCGTCAATTGCGTAAGTTGCTCTTGTTTGCGCTACACCTGAGGATGGTCGGTTTAGAATCGACACAGCATGACTGTTCGTGTTCTGCAGTGAACTCAATAATAAAAATGTGGGAGGTACAGTTGGGTACATATTTCAAACATTATATTTCCTTTCGTCTTATTAGGTAAATTAAAGCTATTCATAGTTTTAAAGATGCTCTTACTAATTATCTATACATTTAATAAGAATGTTAATCTAACATATCTGTACTTTTTAGATTTGCGTGAAAAATATTGTTGCAGGTGTCTATGGATAAGTAATAGATATTTCAAACATTTTTAGAAATGTCTGTCTTTCTGTCTAGCTGTTTGTATGAACACGCATCACTGCTAAACTACTGAGTTCGCAATAAAACTTCAAAAGTTATTGTAATTTGGATAAGGGCTCGAGGTAAGTTAGTACTAGAACTAGGCTAGTAGTAGAAGAGTGGTAATCTATACTAATATTATAAAGCTTATTTGTTTGGTTGAACGTGCTAATCTCAGGAACTACGCGTCAGATTTGAAAAGTCATTTCAGTGTTAGCTAGCTTATTTATCGAGAAAGGCTACAGCCTATATATCATCACGCTAAGACCAGTAGGAGCGGAGCGCTAATGAATAATATTTCAAAATAGTTTTTTTTAAGTGAGACCTCTTTAGAATTGTTGTGATTTCAAACCGGATGCAACGGAAAAAACGACAGGTAAGAGACACAAATACAAAAATTAGTGAGCCAGAGCGAGAGAGTAAATGTCGGTGTGTATGTACGTATATTGCACACTGTTTAATACTTGCTTGTATTTGAGCATTTAACGTGTGTTAGTATATGTGAAAAATACGTGAGCTAATACTACTGTACGCTGTATGCGGCTGCGTATTACAGCTTTTTAGTAAGAATTCAGCGTGGTGTGTTATTATTTAACAGTGTTTGTGAGTATTTTTATATCTTGTTGTGCTAAATAATAAATTCATGTTTAATATACTTTGTAATTATCCTACCCTTGTTATATATATTCATTTCATTCTTTTTTCGGTTTACTGAAGTTTCACTTCTATCGTGTGTGAATCGCACACACACCTTTTTTCCTTTTGAGAGCATCTGCTGCGTGTTAGCGTTACTCGAAGTTGCGGGCAGAAGCAAGTCATTAACAATAGTGCTTGTTTCAGCAAATTCTTGTTTATGTTTCTCTTTAATAAAAGCAACGCTTCTACAAAGACTCGAAGATTTCAACTAACATTAACAATTTGTCAATGCTGACTATATGACGTATACTAATTTTCTACGAAAAAAATTAGACTCATCTTTGAAGCTTACTACTGAGATTAATAACTTCTCTTTACAACTCAACAATGCCAATAGTTCATTGTCGTTAGTATTACTGGCGGTTTTATTTGACCATTTTATTTGACCAATAATTGATTACAGTTACATTTTTATGGATGTATCTTATTTATTTACCTGATCTGTAGTAAATAAAATACATAAGAAGTGTATATAAACTGAAGATATACCATACCTTACTCAAGCAGATACTGATAAAAGTACTACATACACACTCATAATAGGACTCGCAACACGTCCAACTATCGCAGCAAAGCCAATATTATTAACCGGAATATACAATAATATAATATAAGAAATACTGTATAATGCGTTCTATCTCTGTCTCTCGCACGTTTAATTTGTAGCGTGCAGCGTACACTGCGCGCGCGCGCGTTTCAATATACCGGAGGGAGGAGGAGCGCGCGCGAGGCAGGACGGCAGCGATGCAGCCGTCGGCCCGCGGTCGGCCAGTGCCCATCGAACCGAGTGCGACGCGACACCTGTGCCATTGATTCTGTTACCGCTAATTGTTTTCGCTCGTAAGCCCAAAAGGCTTACAAATCCTATAGACGAATATATTTATCTCTTTATAACTGTTTGGTTGAACGATGGTCACTTTTCTTTTCATTGAGTTTTAATTTTAACAGAATTGAAACAAAAATCGCTTATTATTACAGATGTACAGATAAAGGGTTGTCGCTATGGTTCACGTAGGAATACTCTTTTGATGGTAGAACCTCTTTGGTAGAATGATACTTGAACTTATTGCCCAATTGAAAGGCACATCCAAAATTTCTAAATCCGTACTAAAATATTCGGTATCAATATCATAGCGAGCAGGTAGCGTGACAACATCTAGTTATGTGATTTAATTATAATAAACTCCATGCTTTTCCCTCTAATAATCAACGGTGAGCAATTTTCGCTGGATTTAATTTACGTGAATGTAACGCGACGGCGGCGACGTGAGTTATTAATTTTTCGGGGTGATATTGTTTTTGACACGTCATTTATATTGTATACATGTTTGTAAACCTATTGTGTTGCAGATTTATATAATACAGGTCTTTAATCTATATCATAGGTGGAGTGAGATTAAAAAAAGTCATTGTTAAAAATTATCTGACACGGAACGTCCCTGTTTATTGATGTCACATTTCCAATGACAAATATATTTGCTAGCCAAGTTTTATTTACACTATACATTATAAAATACACTATACATTATAAAACAAAGTCCCTGTTTGTCTGTTCGTGATAAACTCAAAAACTACTGAACAGATTTTCATGCGGTTTTCACTAGTGGATAAAGTGGTTCATGAGGAACGTTTTGGTATATAATTTGTGAAGGGCTTTTTCATAATCAGTATAATGTAATAAATAGCTGTGTAGATTAGAAATTGCAAAAAATACTGGATGAAATACTAATAGCTGGAGGTATCAGCTATTCATACACATCCTGATTATTAATAGGCTATCTGCTTTAGTTGGGTTCCTTAAAATGCGACTAGCGTCATCTGATATCAAAAATACTTTATCCAAGAAAAGTCCCCAGAAGACGCTTATGATCGTCAAAACTACCATGCGTAGCGCACGCACGTTGGCGGCACCGAGGGCATCGGCCCAGACTGGTGCCCCGTAGGCGGCCATCACCCGCACGACTACCATGCAGAGTCGGCGGCACCCGGCGCCCGGTCCTAATAGCTGGAGGTATCAGCTATTCATACACATCCTGATTATTAATAGGCTATCTGCTTTAGTTGGGTTCCTTAAAATGCGACTAGCGTCATCTGATATCAAAAATACTTTATCCAAGAAAAGTCCCCAGAAGATGCTTATGAACGTCAAAACTACCAAAGGTTCAGAAGACAACCCAGTCATCAAGAAGAACCGGCAAGAAACTAGATCTGGTTTATCTTTTCATGATACATATTTTTACAAACACAGAAAGGAGCGTCATTTTCAGTGGTCACCATAGTTCGTAATTAGATCGACACTAGACATTCACGCTCGAAGCGTTGGACTCATCATATCTACCAATAATTAGTTCGCATGGTCTTATCTTTGCCGTACCGTGAAGCTGTGGAACAATCTCCCGGCCAGTGTGTTCCCTGCTTCCTACATGGGGTCCTTCAAGTCACTTATGCATACCGGCATCACAGTGGCGACCAGCGATGGATAGTTTGTCTCTCGGTGGTCACCATTATGTTTGGTTTGTACTATTCTTACCATCAGGCATAGTGGAGTCATTTTGTGATGCTACAATAAAACAAAAACTATATTGATTGGATTGGTCTTGGTGTATTGATCCATTAAAATATAAACTAACTGTAGATGACGATTTTATATTCCCTTCTCGTCCTATCCCCGGCATAATATTGTTCCATATGAACTAATCAATAATGATAAAGTTGCTATAGTACAGGCACACAAGGTGGTAGAGCCACGCTGTAGCTATTACTAGTTTCAGAATGAATGGCTCGTCCGGGGTAGTACCACCCTCTCACAGAACACCGACGTGAAGTAACAGCGCTTGCATTGTTGCGTTTCGTTCGGTCAGTGAGAGCGCCGGTGGCCTACCTTCCCTCCCCTCTTCCCGCGCTCCTCCCCCCTTCCCCACAAACACATGTTGGCAACGCACTTGCAACTCCCCTGGTGTCGCCGGTGGCCTACCTTCCTTTCCTTTTCCCTACCCCTTCCTCCTTTCACAGACTGGCAACGAACTTGCGACTCCCCTCGTATTTTAGTGTCTATAGACGGTGGTGATCATTTAAAATCAGGTGACCTATCCGTTCGTTTGCTTGCTTTTGATATATAAAATAATGCGGGCAAAGTCACGAGCCTCAGCTAGTTATATTATTACATGAGACATAGGCTTAAAATATCTACATAAGGTCACATTTAACGATATTGAAATACTATAAACATTCGATCAGAGCGACTAAGTTCACGTGGTTGATTTGGTTTAATCGAATTAATGAACTAGGTACGCAGTTAAATGTTATTTATAGATCTTTAACAAGTGCTTCCAGAGTAAACAAACTTAATTACCCTGACGAGATCGGTCATGAGTCGTGACGAAGTTATGAACTATTAATTCAAACCGCACGTAGTTTCTGTAGACTACTGTACAAATAAATAATGGTTCTTCGAAATTTACCAACATTCCTCGGATAAATAACAAATGTTTGGAAAAGCAAGTTTACTTTGCAAAATACAATATAGTCATTTTTACAGCACCTTTCATTGACAAGGAAAACTTAGATATCACCCATTACACTGGCCCTTACTATGAACGCACTATGACCGTATCAGGCACGAAAAACAGACACGACGGAGATATGTCCACAGGCACTTTATAACAACGTATCAAACCCATAACAATAATAACATGGTTTAACTGTGAAATCAAAATATCTTCCAATTGCTCTAATAACGTCTCTTACTATAAACCATTGTACATAATATGCAGTATTGTATGCTGTATAACGCAAGGTATTTGGATATATTTTATGTACATATAAGCAAGGCTTACAATTTTCTCAATATTTTGATCACATCACAATTATATTTAAATGTAACTTTTATAACATACTTAATTGTTTTTTTTTATATCGTAGACGGCAAGCGAACAGGTGGGTCACTTGATGTCAAGTGATCACTACCGTCCATATACACTCGCAACACCAAAGTAGTCACAAGTGCCTTGTCCGCCAAAGTTGGGTGGGAGGAAGGTAAGGGGAAAGTGGAAGGGGAGGGGAGATGGGTCTCCGGCGCTCTCACTGACCAAACGAAACGCAACAATGTAAGCACTGTTACTTTACGTCGGTGTTTCTGTAGGTCGGGTGCTATTACCTCTGGCGAGCCGATCTATTCATGCTAAACCAGTACTAGCTTCAGCGTGGCTCTACCACCTAATACTTATCAACTTAAATACGTTAAGGTATTTTAGGCGTTTCGTGCACATTTTTATTTTTATATATATATAATTCTTCTGTCCGTGTGTATGTGACTGAACAGAACTGTAAGCAGCCGCGGTTACAATGCTTTTGTACGCCTGGATACAGCTTCTACTGTACTATATACTCATTTAAATTCGATGTCAGTACGGTCATATCACGCTACGATGTTGGTCTAGGATAGAATAGTCTAGTGGGCGATGTCATATTAATTGATAGAAAGAATATTTTTTGGCTATCGTGTATTTTAATTGTGCTTATACGTTCATACCACGTTCATAAGTAGTCCGGTGAAGTGAGCCATATTATATACCTCGGTTGTTCACCTGTTACTGCAAGAAAAGCTTTTTTCTCAAAAATGACCTGAGATATAACATTCAAATTAATATTGGATATTAAGTAAAGAATAAGTTAATAAACAATCTCATATTTCTTTAGAAGAAATATTTATCTTAAGGCAATAAAAAGATATTACCTTATATATATTAAGTTTCATAATAGTAATCGTCTCAGTACTTTCCAAGACGTCTTGAAATTTGGTACATAATGAAATCCTTTGGTCATGAGATATAGAAGTTATTCCGAAAATATTATGTTTCAAATTCCGTCTGGAATTAATACGCGTTAAATTACATTTACCATTTACATATTTCATATAGAAAAGTATGTGGGTGTTTTTTTGTTACTCAAATAACACCGCGCGTCGGATATATTGAGGAATTGAAGGACATTATAAAAATAATATCAAATATGTGAAAGTGTAACCAACTTTAGATTAGCATTAGCTCTATTTCGCATTTATGATATTATTAAGGATTCTCCTATTATCATCCCATACTATAAAGCTAATGTTTTTACTTACTTAGGACGTCCTCGCCCAACTCTTGTAGTTCGATGGATAAAGCCCATCAAACTTTCCCTAAATCACTTTACTAACCCACGTCTAGTTTGGTAGCGTTTAAATGAGAATTTAAAAGTTATGACCCTTATTCCAAACGTGATATGACCTGTTTTTATACTTTATTATTTTTCTTGGTACCCGTAACTATGTTTGTAAAACCGTGCGATTTATTTAGGTGCCGCTTAAACCAAGGATCAATTTGAGATATATAAAATTTGATGCAAAATACAAACTTATGTTGGTGTGAATGCGTATTGTTTTTGTTTTAACATATCTATCTATTATTTCATACCAGCTGATCCTTGCGATTTCGTCCGCGTTGTTGGTCATATTGGCCATATATCTATATACCTTTAAACGATCAATTCTTGTATATTTTTATATTGTTATATATTCAGGATCTCGGAAACGATTTACGTGTAACTTTGTATGTAGGTGGTTACGGGGATGATAAATAGATCTAGCTAGATTTAATCCATAAATAACTTTTTTATCTGAGTTTTCAGGCAATGAAAAAACATAGAATATAAAGGTAAATTTCGCCACCGCTGTCAAAACAAAAATAGCTCAAATGGAAATCGGCTGCTTAGAAAATCCGTCTAATCCCGGTTCGAATCCGAGTGAGACCAAAAGAGAGATGTCTTTTTAACCGACTTCAAAAAAAGGAGGAGGTTATCAATTCGTCTGTATTTTACCTCGTAACTTTGGACTGGGTGAACCGATTTTGATTATTCTTTTTTTATTTGAAAGCTGGTACTTCCAGTGTGGTCCCATTTCAATTTGGTAAAGTTCCGACAACGGCATCCAGTGCAAAACCGTATAAGTTTTAAATTTGCATTAAGTATGTACACGACAAATAGACGAATAACTCAATATTACGCTAACCGATTTCGATGATTCATTTTTTATTGAAAAGGATGTACTTCAAGGGTAGTTTGATGAGAGTTTGGTTAGGTTCTGATTATGGGATCCGTGACAAAGTAAGAAAACTTTCAAGAAACGAGCCTACTCCTTTCTTAAGGGCCGGCAACGCATCTGTGTTTCCTCTCGTGTCGCAATTGTCCATGGGCGGCCGTGATCACTTACCATCAGGTGACCCGTATGTTCGTTTGCCACCAATATTATAAAAAAAACTCTTCAATTCTTAGGAGCCTATTGTGCTTATGTTCGTTGCTGTGTTGCAACATGACGCAAGCATTGTAATTACATTACTTAAGGTGTATAATGTGTGAAGCGATGGTAGCCGAGTTGGTGGTAGAAACTATCGCGGATTACTGAAAAGGTTGCGTTCGTACCAAACGTTACTTATTGTACAACCAATTGAAACCATATCGCATACCATACCGATAGATACCATACCGCAAAAATGCGCATATTTTAATATACTTAAGGCGGAACGGAGTTCGCGGGCACTGCTAGTAAAATATATTTATGTACACTAAAAATGGAAAAATAAAGTAAATTTTCAAAAAAAAGTATTAACCGACTTCAATATCAATCAAAAACCCATAAGGCACTAAAAAGCGGAAAATAAATAGTTTATCAAATTAACCAAATTAAATAAAACATATGAATATGTGTGCTACCTAGAGATGTATTGGAAGTCGGTGCCAACCAAACCGAAAATCATATCATCTACAGGTACAAAGTTTAAGTCCACTCTCGCGTCTCTGTAATACAAAAATTTTGGTTGGTACCGACTTCCAGTACATCTCTAGGTAGCACACATATTCATATGTTTTATTTAATTTGGTTAATTTGATAAACTATTTATTTTCCGCTTTTTAGTGCCTTATGGGTTTTTGACTGATATTGAAGTCGGTTAATACTTTTTTTTGAAAATTAAAATTTTACAAAAACATTTTAAAAGTAAATTATATTTTTGCGTCTTCCTCTATAAATAAAAGTACCTGGACGACCGAGCCTAGCTCAGTTCTTTAAATAACATCTAGGCTCGGTCGTCCAGGTACTTTTATTTATAGAGGAAGACGCAAAAATATAATTTACTTTTAAAATGTTTTTGTAAAATTTTTTTATCAGTTTAATTTCCCACTTCTGCCTTATGTCGCTTGTCCCACTTCTTCACAGCATGAAAACGCACACCGCTGACAGTATAATGCTTATAAAAATCATACTTTTTAAATCTTTAATAACCTCATGTTAAATGAAGACATTAAGATAATTTGTTTTTTGATAATGAATAAGTGTATATAAAGTAAAACTACAAAAAGCTTATCAAAATCTTTCCAGTAGTTTATAAGAAAGAGATACTTTTTACCAAACAATTTACCGGGTCATAAGGCACGGTAACCATGCTGGACTGGATTATAACCTATTATTAGATACCAAAAGTGGATTTATATAAAAACAACACAAATACTAATCTCTACACGAAAACTCACATCAATAATTAAATAACTCCAGTAACACAATAAATCATAAAAACCCAGAGAAATAGAAATAGCAATGTAAATTAGAAAGAACTCACGCAATACAACAACAACCACGCAATACAACCTTCCAGAGAGACGACCGAGCAAGAATGTTTTTAATGCCTCGAACGACTCGCCTTTTTTTAGCATTCAACTAATGTACGATCAGCCGGTAAGTTCGACCAATGGTGTCAACGTCGGCTGATAAATTCGACCAATGGCATGTCAGGTGCGCAGGTCATGTAGGTAGAGCCACCCTGTAGCTATTACTAGTTTCAACATGAATGGGTCGGCTCATCCGGGTTCGTACTACCCTCTCACAGAAAACCGACGTGAGGTAACAATGCTTGCACTGTTGCGTTACGTTCGGTCTGTGAGAGCGCCGGAGGCCCACCTGTCTTCCCCCCTTCCCATCCCCTATTCTCTATCCCGCGTACCCCCTCCCCCATACACAAGCTTAACATCAGGTTACCCACATATTCGTGTGCCTCCTATTGATACAAAAAAAATATCAGGTCAATAGTACCGACAGTTCTTATAGAGTATAGTCTGCTAACATTATATACAATAGACTTTAGTGGCCCGCTCTCTCAGGTTCAGGCTTCCTCGCGATGTTTTCTGTGATCATGTTATCAATGTGTGATGATGTTATCAATTTAAATTAGTAAACGTACGCGAATACCGAAAAGTCATTGCTACATCTGCTTAGTTACACTTTCAACTTGAGGTTAGTAAGGTAGCCATATGCTACGATTTTGTAGCAATGTTTTCCTTCATCGAAAACTTTCGCGTTGGCTCATTGGCAACGATTAAAACTTACAAGAATTGTCACGGTGTCCGTAAACACTACAGTTAGCACTCATCGTTTAAAGTCTATAACACACAAATAGGTTTACATACATATAATGGAAGAGATTTATTTTTTGCCCTTTAGTCGAACTCAGTTTAATAAGTTTAGCTTAGTTATATATGAAATGTATGTCTGAGTTCGCGAGGGACACATGCTGGCACACGTGTATCTCAAAAATTTTTATATGAATGAATAGGTAACTTAGTTCAGCTTGGCTAGATTCGCGGTATTGCGCAACCAAGGCAACAGCCCAAACCAAGGTGAACCCTTGAGCTATGTGCCGAAAATCGCCGGAGTGCCATAAGCTGACTTTAGTAGTGCGATGAAGTTGTCAAGGCCTGTCAGGCCAATATCGTAGTCAGTTAGAAAAGAAAAGATTTATTTTAGTTTGTCGCGTTCGAGATCAGCGAGCATATATCGAGCTGCTATGAGTTTAATATATCGAAATTATAACGATGAATGTTGATAAGTTATATATGTTCAATGGTCACAGAATCAAATTTAATAATGCAATACTACTAAATTATGTGGGTCGCGTCCGCGAGATGTAAAAAATAACTTTTAATATAAAATGTTTTAATATTAAAAAAGTACGTGGACGCTTCGGTGGGGGACATTGTGGATTATAACCTAAAGATGGCTATAAAGGATCAAAATGAAACGACGATAAAGGCATTAACGTTTTTAAAAAAATCATCCTAAAATAGTTAATAGTTAAGTAAAGTCATAAAAAAAAACAAATAAATATATAAAAAATAATAATTAATTAATTTAAAAAAAATACCCAATAGTTGCTCACAGATACGATTTTTGACGTACACAATAAATAAATCGAAGGCAAAAAAAGGTGCGGACCAAGAGACTGCAGAATAGAAGAAAAAAAAATCACAATTGAACACATATTAAGTCTAAAATGAAGAGGTAGCGCTTGAGATGTGAATCAATACTACCTTTACACTAAACCTATTAAAACCTACGACGTAACCTAAGAGATATGCCTACTGCCCGAAATCTGAACGAATAGTGTCTTCAAATCTGGATTCAATATACGAGGTGGGTCTCACGATCCTACGGTGGTGACGAGTCCTCAATTCTTCGTACTGTCGCCTTGTCCTGCTGGTGGCCGATATGTCGCAATGGTTATAGCAACTACAAAAACGTAGCTGTGTTTGCAAATCTTCACATGTTTGTTGTTATTTGCTATAGTCTCCATTCGAAGTAATAAATATTTAGTTATATCAAAATCAATAGTGAATAAATATTCTCCGTATGCAAGTATCTACATCCAGAGGTGTTCAAACAACCGATCGCTATAGATAGATCGAGTACATTTTAAGACAATTTCGAGAAAAATTTGCATATATATTGTATTTTAGTAGATAAATAATTAAAAGAAAATAATGAACAACTAAAATCTATTTGATCCTCAATTCGGCCAGAACAACCCCCTCATCACTATCTTTCATCGCTTATCGTATGAGTTACCTTAACTACCTACCTTACCTACCTAGACGACAATCCTGCATCACATGTACTTAGTCTTTCATTTATGTCATAGCAGGCAAACGGACAGTTGTGTCACCTGATGTTAAGTGATCACCACCGTCCATAGACACTAACAACACCAGGGGAGTTGAAAGTGCGTTGCCAGCCGGGTGTTTGGGGGAAAGAGAGGGAGGGGGAAAAGGTTAGAGGGCCTCCAGCGCTCTCACTAACCTAACGAAACGCAACAATGCAAGCACTGTTACTTCACGTCGGTTTTCTATGAGAGGGTGGTAGTACGCCGGTCGAGCCGACCCATTCATCCTGAAACCTATAATAGCTTCCGCGTGGCTCTACCACCTACAAAATGTCTTTCAGAGTTGACCGATTTCATTTTGGATACTCCTGATCTACATTTATGTTTTTATTACCATCGATTATACAGTTGCAAAGAATTGGTAGCGTCTCCTAGTGGCGAGAAAATTGAATTTCTGCCACGAGAAAATACTGCTAAGATTCATGGTGATCAGCCAAGCGATTATAAAGTTTAATTACATATCAACATTTAGCTTATTTTATATATACTATTAGTTTTGCCCGCGGTTTCTCTCGTATTAATGTTGCTTTACTCGATAAAGTTCGAAAATCGTTTTTCCAGGATAAAAGCTACCCTATATCCTTTTGTGTATACTTCACAACGTGTATCCAGAATTTCATGATAATCGTTTCAATAGTTTAATCATGAATTTTTTTGAAGTTATACTTCTTTTGGCGCGTTAGGGAAAAATGATGAGAGTAAATTTTTACGATGCGCGCGCACACCGTCACGAAAAACCGACACCCTGAAGTTAGCTATAGTCAACATTTTGTTTCTTTTGTATTAAAACTTTCAATGTATTAAATACCTTTTTTCTATTGTTAACGTCGTTTTTTCTACAAACGTAGAATAAGGCAAAAGATAAAATTTTTGAAAAGATTTTTATCTTGTTACGCCAAAAAAGTATAACTTCTAACGCGTGTACGTAAGTACACATACTTTTTTTTAACAATTAATAAATTACATTCGCATTTATAATATCACGATTAGGATTATTATTTGTGATAGGTTTATACGTATAAAGATACTATCTTTATGATAAAATTAAGTAAAAATACGAACAAAAATGAAACTTTATGTTATTTGGTTAATTTAATTATTCAGTTATTTTTCGCTTTTTAGTGCCTTATTTGTGTTTCACATCGAAGGCGGTTTATTTTTTTTTGTTTTTTTTTTTCTATTGTTAATGTCGTTTTTTCTACAAACGTAGAATAAGGCGAAAGATACCATTTTTGAAAAGATTTTTATCTTGTTACGCCAAAGAAGTATAACTTTTAACGCATGTACATAAGGACTCATACACTTTTTTTTAACAATTATTAAATTAAGTAATTACATTCGCATTTATAATATCAAGATTAGGATTATTATTTGTGATAGGTTTATACGTAAAAAGATACTATCTTTATGATAAAATTAAGTAAAAATACGATCAAAAATGAAACTTTATGTACTCATTAAGTTCTTAATTGTCCCAGAGACCAATCAATATATCTAACTATGAACAATTTTCACGTTTTCAACTTCAAAACTCACGAAACTTTTCATACAAAGTTCGAATCCCTTTTCCAACCTTTTTATCGGTTATTTCCTATGAAAACAATGTTTTAGAGAGTAACAAATTATACTTTTCTTGCGCCAATTATTCGTATCGGGCTCCAAGTTTTACTATATAGCATATTTATATTCAGTTATAACAGTCAATTTAAATAGGAAACGAGTCAATCTATAGTAATAGACAAAATATGTGTATAGTCCATAAGCGTACGTCTTAATATTATCGAATACCCGAAGGCAAACAAGATACGGCTCCCACTTTACCTGACACAGTGTTCACACCTACCACTTTTTGTGACAAAAAAAGGTTACTGATCAGAATTTGAAAGCCTCCCATAAGATATTCCACTTCAATAGTGTAATTATGTATGTATTTTTTTTATTTCAGAACATTTATGACGTTTACTATATGTTGAAACATCCGTCTGTTTGGATTTAGTTTTAATATAGCTCTACAGTTCTTTGTATGATTCTATGTTGACTCAGATTTATGAATTATAAAAATATTAAAGTTAATATTGGCCGGGGATTGATAGGCTACCAGAATAATAAGCAATAAGAAAAACTAAAATTATTTCTGGTGACAATTATTTCTGGTTAGTACTAGAAACGAGCGGAGCCACAGACACAAAATGTATTTTAAATAAATCTAAGGATTACTAATTACTTATTAAGGAATTCAAACTTATAAATGGTGTGAATTGGTTAAACTTCGACTCAGGAGGACGAAGCGATTAAGTCTAGATATATGTCTAAACTATGGAGCCTCTTTATCTAATTTATTTAATATGTACATAAAATTTGTATATTGTATAATTTTAATAAGGCAGTCATAAGAACTGTCGACAGAAGAGAAAACTCGAAACAATGGAATGACTGTGTTTTTTTAATATTTTTATGTTAATTATAATCTGACTTATTTAAACTTCATAATTTGCAAATTTAAACTGTTAATATTAATTTAAACAATGATTATATACCTTTTATACTGTTCGCGACAATTTAAAGTGATTCTTGTAATGTTTAGATATAGTTTAAAGTATTATAAGATGTTAGCTGTAAGAATAATTATAAAATATTTGATTAAATAAAGAGCAAGCGAAGGGAACTCGTAGCGCCCCTCGCCCCGCCCTTATAGTAGGTTTAGCCGAACCCTGACGCTGTCCACGTGACTATTAAGTGCTCTGATTGGTGGAGCACCGCCAGCGTCGGGCGAGCGACCCCGGTGCCGTATAGGTAAGGCCCGGAACGTGGACATTCAGGCGCGGGCGGCATAGAGAAGCAGTCGTCATAGATAGTAACCGCGTAATAGATAGATAGTCATCGTTAATACTAGTAGATAGTGAATAGTAATCTAATACTCTAAGTCTTTTATTGCAAGAAAACCTCAATATTCTTCTTCGTAGTCCGGTGAAGCTGTAAAGACCCTGCAGGGTCAATAGCGTAGTCAGTTCGAGAAAAAAAAAGGGCTCAATATTCTTCAAATTCAACTTCGGAATCAGCAATCATCTCTATAGTTGTGAGTCATTCGGAGGTGGCTCATATTTACAGTTTATTAATTAATCATAAATGATGGGCCGCACAAGCTTAATACAAAATAACAATATTGCATGTATACGGGCCGTTATTACTACACGTCGCTAGTCTGACGCAAGTGCAATACGTCACGAGTATGTCGAGGTCATCAGTAACGTGAACCCATAAGTTTTTCCCATACGAAAAAGAAACAACGCTCAACGCGGCTAAAAGCATTTTCACTTCAAAAACAAATTATAATAATCAAATTAAATTAACTTAAAAGTATTAGGACCCTTCTTAAATCATTATTAATGTAAAATTACCCTTATATTATAACCACATGGCTTAAAATAATAGCAGGTGCACCGAAATCGGTGGCTTTACGACAGAGTGTAATGCGAGCCGTCAATTCTTCTTTATGGGTTGGTCGCGCCTCGCTGACTAGGGTGGCTAGCGGAGCGATTCCAACATGAGGTGGGGCATTAATAAAGCGATTTATCATATAAGTTCACAATTTTTCTCACGTATCTATAATAGTTTTTGCTCATAGCTTTTTTGCGTTAATAGAGATTTAATCTGTCTTCGGGAATAGGACATTTCCTATGTTTGTACTCCTGACTACACGATTACAAAGTTTCATAATGATTGATTTAATAGTTTATGTTTGAAAGCGCAACAAAGAAACTCGAATAGCTATTATTAGCGGCTTCATTCCCGTTTTTATGGTTGAAACGTATCGTTTATTTGTTTTAGTATTGCTGATAACGTGTATACAAAATTTTATAAAAATCGGTTGAGTACTTAAGGCGTGAAAGTGTAATAAGCAAACAAACTTACATTCGCATAAATAATATTCGTTGAGTTTAGGATTGGAATATTTAGATGTTACTAATTAAAACATTATAGTTGATATTTTAAATGGCAAAAAAATATGTAAAACTAGCGGGCCCGGCGGACTTTATCCTACCCTGAGAAATAAAAAAAACCTTGATAAATGGTATACCCAAAACTTCCTTGTGAAGCGCTTTACCTACTGTTAAAAATCGCGTGAAAATCCATTCAGTATTTTTTGTTTTTATCACTAACAGACCGACAAACAGATGTTGCAGAGGATGTTATTTTGTAATATGTTGTGATACCGAAAGTACTACTACCATAACTTTGCGTTGAAAATTAACTATATATTTTCATTTAAGCAATAAGAACACAAATCATACGACAACATTGGTCCTCATATTTGTGAAACTATGGCTGACTTTCGGACCAAAGCATTGTTTGAGTTTAGTAGACAACCATAAGCTGTAGGTGGTAGAGCCACGCTGTAGCTATTAATAGTTTCAGCATGAATGGGTCGGCTCGCCCGGGGTAGTACCACCCTATCACAGAAAACCGACGTGAAGTAATAGTGCTAGCATAGTTGCATTTCGTTCGGTCAGTGAGAGTGTCGGAGACCCACCTCCCCTCCTAACCCCTCTTCTCTCCCCACTCCCCATTCTCCACAAAAATAGGGTGGCAACGCCTTGCGACTCTTCCGGTGTGATACTAACAAGTGTCTATGGACGGTGGTGATCACTTAACATCAGATGACTCACCAGTTCGTTTGCCTCATATGACATAAAAAATTATGTGTAACATTTTGTGACAGAAAAATGTATACCTCATCCTCAAGTACTTTTATAAAGTTAACTTATGTCATAGTTCCTAAAATATGTTTAAATTAAAATGATAAACGAATACGCTAATATTGTGACCACACCTTAACTTAGTAAAGTTGAACGGTTATTACACAGTATAGTTGTTTCGGTGGCTTTTTAAGGAGATTACCTAAGTATCCACGTAAAAGGTCATTCTGTTAAATTTGAAATTTTGTTTTCACATGAAAGGAAATTTATACCTTTATTTTCCTTCCACGAAATTGTAAACAGAAACAAGGGTTAAAATTTATATCTAATCCTCTCGGAATTTTGAAAGCAATTTCATTAACAGAGATTAATAAAGTTGCTTGTATTGATTTACGTAATTAAAAAATATCTTTATGAAAAAAAAAAACAAAGTGTGTCGTGAAGACAATGCGATAGAAGTGAAACATATGTATTGAAGTAGTGGTGGCCTAGTGGTTTACCGGTGGAATATTGTGTCCGCAGGTTCGAACCCCGGCATGTACCAAATAATTTTTCAGTACTCGAGTGCATAAAAATTAAAAAAAACATAAATTTACTAATTTAAATTTAAATTAAAATGTTCTTGTAGTACTACAGTATGTGGGAAAATTATAGAACTGTGGATTTCTCAGAGTTTTAAATCGCCAATACGTCGTGGGCTGGCGTGGTGATTACGCCCATACCTTCCTTCGAGAAGAGGCTTATGGCCCTGCAGTGGGTCTCTTACAGGCCGATAACAATGATATGTATTACGAGGAAATACTTTTATTAATGAAAATCATTAAAAATTCAACGTCTCGAGGTGTTTCCAGGCAGACTTTCCACGCGTCTTGATTTGCAGAGTTTTTCATCTTGTGACTTTTAAAATAAAGCAATAATAACTCTTACTGAAATATTACTCATTCTGATAACACATTGGTATGTGAAGTACAACTTACACAGTATCCTGAAAGCTTCAAATAACAAATTTCATCGTATTGCTAAATAGAGTATTGTTACAAACCCATATAGTCGGGTCAGGCGGTCAGGGAAGCCAATTAACACTCTGTAGGCACTGTGACTATATCCGAGCAGAGCTTCGCCTTACAATAACTTCCGCATAGAAATGCGTCTAGATCAACGACATATTGCCCTTTGTATGCCGAACTGTGGAAGTCATAGCAATTACTATTTATTCAAATTTCCCTGATATAATTTAGTAAGAGAAATAACGATTAAATTAATGTTATTTAAGTAATACACCAATTCTATATAATCGTTCTTATTTATATATAGAATTCGTGTATCTCTGATATGGTAGCGCTAGTGTTAATATTCCAGTCGCGTTGTTGTCTCGCTTTTCGGATGTATCGTAGCGGTACCGGACGTAGACGATAACATCCATCCATCTTTTATTATATCTCTCTGTCTATTTGCCGCCACGAGGTCCAGTTTATACGGAACAGTGCAGTGGCCAAAAAGTTTATTTATATTATTATAGGAGACAAACGAACAGGCGCGTCACCTAATGGTAAGCGCTCACCGCCTTCTATAGACACGAGAAACACCAGGGTAGTCGCAAGTACGTTGTCAGCCTTTTTACTCATAATGGTTTGGAAACACCGCCGCTGGAAGTCGATTCCATAGGGTCGCAGTACGAGGCAGAAATGACCTTGAGAACCTCGCTGTAGAAGACCTCCACTCATCGAGGTGGTGTGGATGAGATTTCAGTGTTAATAATTAATGTTCCTCTTTACTGGTACCAGGAGCACCTTTGCACGTGCAGAGAAATGAGAGATATCCTTCATCTGGACGCGAGTAACACCAGCACCCAACAGTGTCAAATAAGAACATGTCTTAATTTCTAAGGGTCCATTTTTAGAACTCGCCGGCCTCTTAAATCGGTTTTCCTTTATGTTGATCCCTGGGAAACCGATATCGACCGCTTGGAAATACTTGTTCTAAGCCATAATACTGAAATACTGTATGCGTAATTTACAATGATATAATTATTTTTAGTTGTCACATGAGTAAAGGCAGATTAATCCAATGATATTATAACTAAGCTGTAGATACGTCATAAGCACTTCGACAGCGACTGGTTAAAAGCTTATTTAGCTAGCAACATATAACTATTTCTTTTTCACCACCGACTTTGAGAATATGCCATCTTACTTTCACATTTTATTTAAGATAGTGTGGTATTACAATATTGCTTTACGTATGTGTGCGTTGTCGTGTAGTTTGTTTTGTCAAAATATTATGTAGGTAACGTTTCTACAGCTTTTTGGTTATAATATCATTGGATGAAACGACCTCGATTTTGGTGAGGGCAAAGTCCCGGTTAACACTCATCTATCAAGAACTTGTAAACGAGTTAACTCTGCTCCACAATGGAGAGGGCACGTGGTTTGTGCAAACTACGTTCCAACGTGTTTCGAAGTCTGCCTTGAAGTTGAATTCGTACTTCGTTTTGTTTCTTTGTGTGTTTTCTAATGTGAATACGAAGTTATTATAGAACTGAGAAATACGAAAAGGCTTTGCGTGGTACTTCTGACTGTTATATGGGATTGATTCCATTTGATCTACAAATAATTCATGCAGCAACTAAGGAATAGCTGCTACTAGTTGCTTTCGTTGTCAAATAATCGTATTACTATTTTCTATTAATATTTCCATTCTGATGCAAACTTGTCTATGTTTATACCATTCCATTTTGTTTTTGTTATTCTGTAATAGTGATATCTGGCAACTTAACGGACTTAGGCAAGCGCCAGGCGTCAGTTCCATGTACAATAATCAATCTAACTAATGCAAATCTTATTTTAAGGTTTACAGTTCTATTGCATTAAGACCGGAGTGGACGCTATCTATATCTTTAAGTAAAAAAGAGTTCCAAAGCATTTTATCAAGATACTAAAACTTTAACGTTAAATCTTATTTACGATTTTTTACATTACATTACACCTTTTTTATGTTTCATTTTGTTTTAAAAAAATCATGCATTTTCTGTATACAATTACTACGTTTCACATTCTATTGTAAATTTGGCCAATTGGATGAACTACTTAAAAAAAAAACTGATTTTTAATACGGCTATTTCTTAGAAGAGCATAACTTGACTAAAATAAAATATTGCATCTTCACGTTCATACCTACCACAAGTGTAATTAATTGATTGATTATAAACGAATTTTAGAAACACACCCTTGTCTCGTTTTCACTTCACGTGAAATGCCCCAATAGTCAATTATCAAATTCCACCAATTATATTGTTGGTAAGTTTGATTTTGATTTTATTTACTTTGGAAAGCGATTTTTAAAGACATCTATAACTAATAGTATAATTTGATTTGTCGTTCTATCCAGACGTTGAAGGTCCACACTCTGCTATATGTATATACGTTCTTGTTCTCATGCATGCTCCTCGTAAAATCCGTTGCGGCAGTATTGATAAATTTATTCAATTGTTCGCTTGCCCCTGATTGTAATTGACGGTATTGGATGCGTGAATTGGCAGCGTCTGACAACTAAGTGAAGGGTTCCGGGCTCGTGCGGCCCTAACCGCTCTGTCTGCTTGTTGGATTTATGTTTTACAATTTGCATAAATCACTTGATGTGTTTACGTGTTATTTTTGCTATTTAATATATTAGAATCACTTTATTCAATTTAGGCCCTGTGAAGACGCTTGTGTTAATGACTACGTCCGGTACCGCTGCGACACACCCGAGAGGAGAGACTACAACGCCACCGGATGACTAACACTACCACTACCATATTAGATACATAAATGCGAACTATTATATAGAATTGACGTGTTACTTAAATAACAATAGTTTGATCTTGGACGGATTTCTGGCAGGTTGCCCTTGATCTACACGCATTTCTATGTCACAGTTATAGTAAGGCAAATCTATCCCCGGATAAATAGTCACAGTGCCTGCATAGTGTTAATTGGCTTCCTAACTGACCGCACGATAGGGGACCGGAATGAAACCGCCATAAAGGCAATAACGTCTAAAAAAGTTAAATAAACATATATATGGCTCTCAGGGAAGTTGAGTTCAAGAGGCGGGAGATCCGGGAGGTGGCGGTCGAGAGGTGGATGCAGGACCTGGTGGACGCGCGCTATGGGCGTCATACAGTGGATGCCGTCCGCCCGGTCCTGCGGGAGTGGATGGGACGGGAGTGGGGCTCCCTGACGTTCCGGATGGTGCAGGTACTCACCGGGCACGGTTGCTTCGGATGGTACCTGCACCATATCGCACGCAGGGAGCCGACCGCCGCATGTCACGAGTGCGGCGCTGATGAGGACACCGCGCAGCACACTCTGTCCGAGTGTGCTGCGTGGGAGGGGCAGCGCCGCATTCTGGCTGCGGCGGTGGGGAATGTAGGAGGGAATTTGTCGCTGCCGAGCGTGGTTTTGGCCATGCTCGGCAGCGAACATGCTTGGCGAGCGATGGCCTCCTTCTGCGAGGAGGTCATCTCGCAGAAGGAGGCGGCGGAGAGGGCCCGCGAGGTAGACCCTCTAAGTGGACCGGAATGAAACCGCCATAAAGGCAATAACGTCTAAAACAGTTAAATAAACATATATATATATATATATTTTAAAAAAGAACTACCCAATAGATTCTCACAAATACGATTTTTAACTTACATATTAAATAAAACTATAGCAAAAAAATGGCGCGGAACGAGAGTCTGCGGATAAGAAGAAAAAAAAAAACTGACCGCACCGGCGATACGTATTTTGTAACACTTGCAAACGTCAAAGCTCCCCCCGGTTCGCAAAAATGACCCAGTCATCGAGAAAAACTGGCAAGAGACTCAACCTTGCTTATCTTTTCACAGTACATATTTTTACAAACATATTGTTACTAACATTCGTTTTTGGTGGTTAAACAGAGAGGGGCATCGTTTCTAAATGTTACCATCGTTCACATCCACCCTATAATAGCTTTTACACATTAAAACTGGCTTCACATGGTGCTTGAACTCACTATCCGGCAAATCGGTAATGTTATTTAGGACTTTATTATAAAATTTATTACTGGTTTTACTGAGTCTGAAATATAGGATGACCAGTTTGTTACTGTTTCTTGTATTTAGATCATGCTGGTCTTTTACTAACTCCAACTTATCTAAATATTGCGAGGGCCGATGCCGAGTTTCTGAAACTTAGCCTTGAATCATTCGCGAGAACCGATATTATAAATTGCCCCATATTATTAATAATCAGGGCTATCATTTCGTGGATAATCTCTTTTGATTCAAAAACTCTTTTTTTCTAAGTGTAAAAATATTCATAGTTCGAGTCGCAACAAGTGAATATAGTGAACATGTTTTTTGAGATTTTATTTGTAACTAGCCCTGTGCCCGATGGGATTTCGCATCGGCAATACCTTAGCAACGTTAACCCCTGTAGGAATTGTTGTATTTTCTAAAACTTCCGTAATTGAGGGAATTCTTATGTAAAGTTTCATGTTTTATTTCATGTTTAAAAGTTGTTTTTTTGTTATAAGTACCGTATATACTTTCATATCTATAAAGTAGTTAACTGTTATTTCGACATTATTAACAGACACTTCGAGTCTATTTTTTTGTATAACTGATGTTTACACATTTGTGTGGTTGTGGTTTGCGGGGTGGTAGGGGCTTACAGCCTGACTGGGTCGCAACCACCATGTATATGGCGAAAAAGCCCGTCATAGTGATTCGCTTCTGCGGGTTGCATTTCGGGATCAGCCTGTGCATATCCAGCTTTTCACAGGCCGGCATGATAGCGGTGACCGGTGATGGATAGTGTCTCTCTCGGTGGTCGCCATTGTTTTTGGATTGTACTATGCTTATCATCAGGTATAGTGCAGTCACTTTGCCGTGCTACAATAAAAAAAAAGTAGTTATTTTTATATACTGCTGTCAGTTATTCTGCTGTCCGTATATTCGTTGTTCGTCCCGTCACTTTGGGTGTGAATATCGTGAAGTATTTTCGCTTTCACACCTACTGCCTACTGTATAAATATTTCTTATTTGCACGTCGCAGTAACGTCTGCCAACTATTATCACTATATATAATAACAGTAAATAGATAATCAATCAGCAGAATAATGTTGTCTTCAATTATTTGCTATCAATTATATAGGATAATACATTACATTATTGGTTACTATAACAATTAACCCCTTCAATTAAATTATTTCACATGAACGATGAAAGAAGAAGCAAGAAAAAGTCTTTATTGTTGGAAAATATCACAAACAAGAAGATAAATAAAGGAAACATACAAAAGCCCGTCATAGTGATTCGCTTCTGCGGGTTGCATTTCGGGATCAGCCTGTGCATATCCAGCTTTTCACAGGCCGGCATGATAGCGGTGACCGGTGATGGATAGTGTCTCTCTCGGTGGTAGCCATTGTTTTTGGATTGTACTATGCTTATCATCAGGTATAGTGCAGTCACTTTGCCGTGCAACAATAAAAAAAAAAGAAAAAAAGTAGTTATTTTTATATACTGCTGTCAGTTATTCTGCTGTCCGTATATTCGTTGTTCGTCCCGTCACTTTGGGTGTGAATATCGTGAAGTATTTTCGCTTTCACACCTACTGCCTACTGTATAAATATTTCTTATTTGCACGTCGCAGTAACGTCTGCCAACTATTATCACTATATATAATAACAGTAAATAGATAATCAATCAGCAGAATAATGTTGTCTTCAATTATTTGCTATCAATTATATAGGATAATACATTACATTATTGGTTACTATAACAATTAACCCCTTCAATTAAATTATTTCACATGAACGATGAAAGAAGAAGCAAGAAAAAGTCTTTATTGTTGGAAAATATCACAAACAAGAAGATAAATAAAGGAAACATACATAGCTTATAAGAATATTCAACAACGTTAGCGATTCAGCTACAACGATCAAGTCCAATTATATTTATATCATATGTTATTTTAATGTAGGATTCATCCTCTATTTTTATATTACACGTTCCTTTTGGTTAGAAGAATCGAGTCTGATATCATTATACATTTCTTGGCAACGTTCATTTATCTCCACCTTTGATACGGGCATTACCTTGATAATAATATTTATATGCAGTCTAGATACTTATAAAGGGGCGTGAATATCAACTCTTTGTATTTTGTAAAATATGTACGTCACTTTTAATAACGTAACTGTCGGACCTCACTAGTCATAACTGATATTATAAATGGGAATGTTAGTTCATTTGTTTGTTTGTTACGCTTTCACGCCTAAACAACTCAATCGATCAACATAACATATTTCATACACACTATCAGGAGTGTAAAAGAAAGTATATATATTTGTACACGTGTATATGTTTAATCCAAATAAAAGTTTCTTTCCTTGGGTAAGAAATACTTCTTTTTTTTATGTCATAGGTGGCAAACGAACAGATGGGTCACCTGATGTTAAGTGATCACCACCGTCCATGGACACTAACAACACCAAAGGAGGCACAAGTGCGTTGCCACCCTTTGGCGGAAGGGTTAAGGGAGGGAGAGGGAGATGAGAGGGTAGGGGAGGTGGGTCTCCGGCGCTCTCACTTACCGAACGAAACGCAACTATGCAAGCACTGTTACTTTACGTCGGTTTTCTATGAGAGGGTGGTAAGAAAGAAAGAAAGAAATACTTTATTGTTGGAACAACCATACAATTAAATTAAATTACAGAAACTAATTAGACAGAAAAAAAAATACATTTTAAAAATGAAAGAATAGATGTCCAACAATTGGCGAACCCATTCAGCAAAAATCTGCAATACTGTAAGTAGTACTGCAGCGCTTATTTTCGATGGGAGCCTATATATGATGATACTACTCCCCCGGGCGAGCCGACCCATTCGTGCTGAAACCAAAATAGCTTCTGCGTGGCTCTACCGCCATTAAAATACTTCGACGCGAGTGAAGCTGCGAGCAGAAGCTAGTAATATTATAAATGCGAATGTGTTTTTTTTGCGCTTTCTTCTACTTACTTCTACTACTTTACTGATTATGAAATTTTGCAGGCACATTTTTAGGAGTACATAACAGGACAGTACATTTTCCCTAGAAAAAATATTTTATTCCCGATGCATAGATCGAATCTGCATTCATACTAGCGAATCCACATGCAAAAGTTTGTTTATCATAATACAAGAAGTTTATATTTGGAAAATTCTCGCCTCGCTCTTTAATATCTAAAGTACGAAAGCACTTTTATAAACAAAAATATCATGTTTATAACACAATGTAATATCACTTTGCTTAACAAATATCCCAAGAAGGTGTCGTCTGCTCCCATTTTCTTTATTCCCCGGCTCCATTAATGAAAGGACTTGAATTTCGCCCAAACAGTAATCCGTTTAACACCTCAACTCGGGTTGAATTTATCCCGAAGTTGGGACCTTCGCTGGAACAAATTCCCGACTGATTATTCCTATTTATTAAACGCGATAAGCAGGTTAGGTCTTCGATGTGAGGCTAATGAAATTTCTGAATTTCTTAATGAAAATTCTGTGAGGAATAATACTTGATTTCAATTAAGAGTATTACTTTGACCAGTATAAAGTTAAGATGAGATTTTCTTTCTTTTATTTTACACAACACTGAAACTATCATTGTACTTAATTTATTTATTCTGATTCTTAACTTAACTAGTGTACTAAAATACGTCCAAATCTTCCATTTACACAATTATATAATAACTAAAAAACTGTAGATCAGCTGTCATCATGATATTTTGACAAAACAAATGGCACGATAACGCACCCATACGTAATGTAATTTTGTAGGTGGTAAACACAAGCTGAAGCTATTACTGGTTTGTATTATATATAGGGGTGTCGAATAACATCATAAGACTTGAGACACCCAAGCCAACCTCACCTGCACCTGGTGCACCTTGCTGTATAACGAACGAGGCAATGGCGAAAGCTGGGTGGTAGGGTTTTATAGCCTGACTGGGTCGAAACCATCATGTATATGCCGAAAAAGCCCGTTATAGTGATTCGCTTCTGCGGGTCGCATTTCGGGATCCGCCTGTGCATATCCAGCTTTTCGCAGGCCGGCATGACAACCATGACCGGTGATGGATAGTGTGTCATATGTTGGTCGCCATTGTTTTTGGATTGTATCAAGTCAGGCATAGTGCAGTAACTTTGCCGTGCTACAATAAAAAAAAATGGGTCGGCTCGCCCGGGTTAGTATCACCCTCGCACAGATAAACGACGTGAAGTAACAGTGTTTGCATTGTTGCGTTTCGTTCGGTCAGTGAGAACGTCGGAGATCCACCTACCCTCCCCTTCCCCTTACTTCTTCCGTTCATCTCCCCCCTCCAACACAGGCTGACAACGCACTTGCAACTCCCCTGGTGTTGCAAGTGTCTATGGACGGTGGTGATTATTTAACATCAGGTGACCCATCTGTTCGTTTGCCCCTCATACGAATAAAAGAAATACTATTGATTTTCATTTATACAGATTTTTTACTTGAAAATCGACTGGATTGCGACCACCTTACACGAGGTGTATTTATTCCGTTGCGTTCAGGACTAATCGTATCTAGTAATTTAATGGTATCGGTTCCAAACTTGCTTGCGACGATCTTACACATTGGTGACAAGCCTGTTACAGATTCTTTATTTATTTCATGTTTGGTCAAACAGCCAGTGTATATACAGTTACTTAAAAGCGTCATGGTATGACAGCGATGACTGCCTATGAATTTCTCAATGGTCACTATTATTTTTGATCTGGCTTCAACTTCAACTTTTCAATAATGACGTCTTATAGATACGAATTATGTTAGTGTCAAGTCTCAAGTCAAATCAACTCAGTCATGGGGGAGTCACTATATGGCTAGTCCTTCATTTTCATTTAGTTCTCTGTGTAAATTGCTATTAAACCGAAGCATAATTTATAAGTGGAGTTATATCACTACATACTATAAAACAAAATCCTCCACCTCGTCTGTCTGTCTGTTTGTTCGCTATAAACTCAAAAACTACTCAACAGATTTTCATGTAGTTTTCGTTAATAGATAGAGTAATTCACGAGGTACGTTTAGATACACTAGTGGGCGCCCAGTGGTCGACATTCGACCATAGTTCATTGATTTTTTTAAGTTTGAATTTTATTAGGGTTAATTTCATTGTTGAATGTAGAATGAGAAAGGCTAATTGGAACGTAAGAGTGAAATAATACATACAGTCGAACATAACAACCTCCTTCACAACCTTTTTTGAAGTCCTTTCTTGACAGATGTCAAAATGTCTTTTTTATTTACATGTGACATCTTGCCCTTTATATATCACCAATGTAGTCTTCACACCGGAATGAATAATGAACAGCCGATAACTTCCACCAATAGCGTTCGAGGTCAGTAGTAACACTCCGATAGAGTCAATAGCGCGGTATCGCAGGTCAATAGTGGTTCCCCGGGTGGCGTTGTAGTCTCGCCTCTCGGGTGTGTCACGGTACCGGACGTAGACGTTAACAATATACAGCTACTTTAAAGCGTCATGGTATGACAGCGATGACTATATGCCTAGTCCTTCATCGTCATTTAGTTCTGTGTGTAAATTGCCATTAAAATGAAGTATAATTTATAAGTGGACTTATATCACTATATACTATAAAACAAAGTCCTCCGCCGCGTCTGTCTATCTGCCTGTTCGCTATAAACTCAAAAACTACTCAACAGATTTTCATGTAGTTTTCGTTAGTAGATAGAGTAATTCACGAGGAAGGTTTAGATATATCATTTGTCATGATTTTGTGTAAATTAGTTGAAATATAACTATAATTGTTGGAAGAGTCGTCAAGAGTCAAATCGCCTCAGTCGCCTTAGCTGCATTCAATTTTTTTTTTAATGTATTTAAGTTGCAATGAACAGTACAATCGAAAATGCTGCCTATCCCTTTGAGATATAGAAAAATAATTTAGAAAATGACGCAGACGAAGTCGCGGGTATCAGCTAATTAAGGTAAATATGTGTAACGTTTACTTTCACCTGTTATTTTGAAATATTTACATATATTTGGAAGTATTTGCAGCTGCATTCAATTGAAAAAAAATTGTATTAAAGTTGCAATGAACAGTAGCATCAACAAAATCAGAATACCGAAGAGTATTAAAAAAGAGTTTAGTTTCAAACTCCCTAATATTATTAATCATTGTAGAACAAAAAGTCGACCTGGAACTTGGCTAAGTGCCACTTGTAAGAACTTCAGAAACAATGTGCCTGCTTAGCAAACTTCCCATCGGTGCCGCGAACAAAGATGGCTACCGGAAGTTAGTACGGATACCGCAGCAAACATGGCCGCTACCACAGTATCCGGTATCTCGTTTCGGTTATTGATTAATTGAGCGATAAATAGGGTAATTGTGTTATTTATGTGAATATATATAAAATCATATTCTGATTTGTTTATATTATTAGATTATTTTTTGGATAATTACTAACTTTTCTATTAAACTATCTATAGAATACTAGCAGCTAGCCCTGGCTTCGCTCGAATGTACTAACAAAGAAAACGTGAACAAATCGTCTCTTTACAGTACGAAAGTTTAATACAATCAAATGGTAACTGAATGTCAATGTGTCAATGCTATCAATATTTTTTTTAATCTATCTAATTTCTACTGTTAATCATTTGTCCGTACGACTTTTTCAATTTTTTTTTTAAAAAGCTTATTTTGGTAACTAACAAACAACAAAAAAAAACTAGTTAACCAAATACGTGCAGCCATTTGGAAGTGATACGTTAACATTTATTTGCTTTTGTTTCATATAGTTCCATAGTACATAATGTAATTCAATAATTATGAAAGAAAATTATAGTAATCTTTTTAACTACCTACCTTTAAATCTTTATAACTAACTAGCCGTGCCGGCGACTTCGTTCGTCTGGAACTTTATGTGAAAAACAGTGCTAAATAAAGACATCTAAATGTATTAAGTCCATTTACTTGCCTACTTTTCTCTCGTACTTACGTCGCGTCGTCATTAAAATTACAATAACTTTTGATAGAGTGGACCGATTTTAATGAAATAAAGTGTAAGTTACTCGCGATGATATGCTTTATAATATTGTTAGTGAGGTTTTATTGTGAAATCAGTACTTTAGCAGTGATGCGTGTTCATACAAACAGACAGACAGTTATTTCTAAAAATAATTGAAATGTTACTTATTACTTATTTATTTATTTTTTTCACGAGATACTACATACACGTTAGATATACATTCTTATTATATGTTTAGAAGTTAAGTACCAAAATACTACCAAAAAGGAGTCAATGCCATAATTCAGCGTACCGACCCACCGTATATACAGACTCTAATATATGGCGACCGTTCACTTCTACTGATGTATGTGCGTCGAGCGGTAATAACATAACTTTACAAAACCTTTTCGGTTTCAGTAAAATACATTTATTGATATTAAAACGTTTTACTTCCATTTCTACACCATAACAGCTGTTTTAAAAAGGGGTTCAATTTAAGACAATTATATTATCGGAACCGATCGTTAATAATATGGAGTGTTCCTATGAGATACAAAACCTAAATGGATTATAATTAAATTAAAATTAGGTCATACTATATATATACGGGGAAAAAAAAATAAAAAAAAAAAAAAAAACAGTCGAATTGATAACCTCCTTTTTTTGAAGTCGGTTAAAAAGAGGTTCAATTAAAAACAATAATATTATCGGATCCGATCGTTAATAATATGGAGTGCTCCTATGAGATACAAAACCTAAATGGATTATAATTAAATTAAAATTAGGTTATACTATATATCTACAGCAATAATAGCTTTGTGATAATCTTAGTACATGTGCTTTCGATCTTTTGGGCTTGATGGAGAAGGAGTCTGCTATCAAATCGATCGATAATTTTGTCAATCATGTGATTGCTAATCTTAAAACATTTAACGGACTTTGAAATTACCACAACTCTCTTACCTGCACATAAATCATTTTGAAATAACCACGGGTCTAGGTATTTCAAAGTCAGTTATAATTATATACATTTTTATACAGTTAATGAATTAAACAAATATGAGGGGCTGCACAATCTCAAAACAAACAAAAAAATTAGATATACACAGGCGCTTATACGTCGCTAGTCTGACGCAAGCACAAAACCTCACGATTATATCGACATGTCATCGATGACACGAACCGAACGTACGTGAACGTGAACGAACCCTTAATTTTATCCTTTACCAAATAAATATGCTTTTTTTTTAATTACTCAACATAGTTGAAGAAGTTTTTAACTAAAAAAATAAGGTAAAGGCCTTATAGGTAAAGCGATGTAACCTTTCGTGCGTTGAAAGTAAAAAGATTAATTCTAGGTTGGCGTGGACCTCACTATAGAACTTTCAACACATAAGGGTTTGAATACAAATTTTTGAAACCTAAGCTTAGCAAAACATGATTTTAAAAAATTAGATTAGATACAATTAGATTTTTCAATAAAATATATTTCTTTATGTAATTTCTTACACTACACTTTACTTTGAATGACATTGTAATTGTTCTATGAGAAATAATATAGGTTACCTACACAACATAACTTTTATTTACGACTAGCTGTACCCGCAAATTTTAAATCGCATTAAAGAATTATAAAATTGTGAGACTATTGTTACACTAATCACGTATAGGGTCGATGCAGTCAGGATTGCCAATAAACACTTCGTTGATACTGTCACTATTCATTTGGCCAGAGCTTCGCCTTACAATAACTTCCACATAGGAGTGCGTCCAGATCAGCGACATCTTGCCCTTTATATGCCGAACTCCCACCAATGTAGTCTCACACCGGGGTGAATAATGAACAGTCGATAACTTCCACCAATAGCGTTCGAGGTCATTAGTAACATCCCGATAAAGTCAATAGCGCGGTATCGCAGGTCAATAGTGGTTCCCCGGGTGGCTTGACGTAGACATTAACATACATGCAAAGACATAAATGGAAAAAAATATATACCACATTATTTAATTTTGTCATTAGATCATTTTAAAAAATTGGACGTGAAATTAGCCGGTCGTATCGAAAACAACAAACTCGATTTCAGTTGTTGTTATAAAAATAAGTGCAATTTTAAATCTAGGCGCATAAGAGTGAAATATAATTCTTAATAGCTTAGTAAGGGTCGAGTAACCGATTCAAAGTTAATTCTTGGTACCCATTTGCTAATACATGCACGTTTGTAAACCGCAGAGCGAGGTGCCGCATGGGACAGCAAAGGTAAATTAACGTCTCAGCGAAAGAGCTTTTGGGTAAATAATATACACTGTTTGTAGAAGCGGTTTGTCGCTGTATTTTACTTTAAAAACAAAAGTATTTACGTTAGATTATTTACAAAGGACATTATAAAGCTAAATGTTTTGAGAATAATTAATACCAGTGTGTTATTTCTATTTGTGTATACATGTTTATAAGTAAATGAACGCTTGTATTATGAAGTATCTATTTATACTAGATGCAGCCTTTTTTTTCACAGTTAATGTTTTTATTGTTGTTAAATTATAATTACAAAGTTTTTATGGATAAAAACTATTTTAAAAAGCCTTGGGAAAAGTGTTTTTTTTATGTCAAAAGCAGGCAAACGAACAGGTGGGTCACCTGATTTTAAGTGATCTCCACCGTCTATAGACACTAGCAATACCATGCGTTGCCAGCCTGTGTATGGGGGAGGGGTAGGGAAAGAGAAAGGGGAAGGGAAAGGGGGAAAGGAGGTGGCCCTCCAGCGCTCTCACAGACCGAACGAAACGCAATAATGCAAGCACTGTTACTTCACGTCGGTGTTTTGTGAGAGGGTGGCACTATCCCGGGCAAGCCGACCCATTCATGCTGAAACTAGTAATAGCTACAACGTAGCTCTACCACCTTCTGGAAAGGGGGAAATGAGGTGGACTTCCTGCGCTACACTGACGGAACGATACGCAACAATGCAAGCACTGTTACTTCACGTCGGTGTTCTGTGAGAGGGTGGTACTATCCCGAATAAGCCGACCCATTCATGCTGAAACTAGTAATAGCTACAACGTGGCTCTAGCAGATTTAAATTTAATTGAAAAAACAGAAGATAAGCTGATGTTATTCATGTCTGCAGCAGGGTGTGTACCTCTCATTCCCCTGCACGTGCTCCCCGGCTGCTGATAAAGAATAATAATTTTTTGACTGCTGCACTATGTTTTGAGAATAATTAATACCAGTGTGTTATTTCTATTTGTGTATACGTGTTTATAAGTAAATGAACGCTTGTCTTATGAAGTATCTATTTATACTAGATGCAGCCTTTTTTACACAGCTAATGTTTTAATGTTGTTTAAATTATTATTACAAAGTTTTTATGGATAAACACTATTTTAAAAAGCCTTCGGAAAAGTGTTTTTTTTATGTCAAAAGCAGGCAAACGCGCAGGTTGGTCACCTGATTTTAAGTGATCACCATTGTCCATGGACACTAGCAATACCAGGGGAGTCGCAAGTGCGTTGCCAGCCTGTGTATGGGGGAGGGGTAGGGAAA
>MU160069.1:11502-60053 GCA_015888305.1 Antheraea pernyi | reverse complement strand
GGTGGGTCTTCGGCGTTCTCACTGACGGAACGAAACGCAACAATGCAAGCACTGTTACTTCACGTCGGTGTTCTGTGAGAGGTTGGTAATACCCAGAATAAGCCGACCCATTCATGCTGAAACTAGTAATAGCTACAACGTGGCTCTACCACATTAAAATTTAATTGAAAAAACAGAAGACAAGCTGGTGTTATTCATGTCTGCAGGAAGTGTACCTCTCCTTACCCTGCACGTGCTCCCCGGCTGCTGATAAAGAATAACAATTTTTTGACTGCTGCACTGTTCCGCACACATTGAACCTCACAGTTTAAAGAGAGTAATCAATCATTCGACGAAAACCAAAGATGCCATACGATTAAATGAAACAAATGATATTTTCAAAAATATTGACAATACGGACAGATTCACTTTCAGTAACATTATAATGTTATATTGTCGCACTGCACAGGGAAGATTTCGACTCATTGTTTTCGTTGGTACACACACCCTGGGTCAACTCTGGGTGGATTTCTTGTAAAATATAAATAAATGCTTGAAGACAGTAACTTATCTGAAAATATTTCATAGAATTTCTTATTTAATATGAAGCAACAATCAGGCATGTTCTTTACCTGATGTTAAGTGATCATCAAATTACATTAAATAAGCAATAATTATTTTTTCTGTTATTCAGATACGTCTTCAAATGTTCATATATACATGTATATTAAGAATGTGAATCTAACGTGTCTTAACTTTTTATATTGCAAGCACTGTTACTTCACGTCGGTGTTCTGTGAGAGGTTGGTAATACCCAGAATAAGCCGACCCATTCATGCTGAAACTAGTAATAGCTACAACGTGGCTCTACCACATTAAAATTTAATTGAAAAAACAGAAGACAAGCTGGTGTTATTCATGTCTGCAGGAAGTGTACCTCTCCTTACCCTGCACGTGCTCCCCGGCTGCTGATAAAGAATAATAATTTTTTGACTGCTGCACTGTTCCGCACACATTGAACCTCACAGTTTAAAGAGAGTAATCAATCATTCGACGAAAACCAAAGATGCCATACGATTAAATGAAACAAATGATATTTTCAAAAATATTGACAATACGGACAGATTCACTTTCAGTAACATTATAATGTTATATTGTCGCACTGCACAGGGAAGATTTCGACTCATTGTTTTCGTTGGTACACACACCCTGGGTCAACTCTGGGTGGATTTCTTGTAAAATATAAATAAATGCTTGAAGACAGTAACTTATCTGAAACTATTTCATAGAATTTCTTATTTAATATGAAGCAACAATCAGGCATGTTCTTTACCTGATGTTAAGTGATCATCAAATTACATTAAATAAGCAATAATTATTTTTTCTGTTATTCAGATACGTCTTCAAATGTTCATATATACATGTATATTAAGAATGTGAATCTAACGTGTCTTAACTTTTTATATTTTTGTGTAAAAAAATATTGCAGGTGTCTAGGAATATAAGTAATAAAATACGTTTCTATGATTTTTAGAAGTGTGTGTATGTCTGTCTGTTTGTATGAACACGCATCACTGCTAAAGTACTGGGTTCACAATACAACCACACGATCAAAGCATATCTTCGAGAGTAACTAAGTTTTTGTTTCATTAAAATCGGTCCACTCTATCAAAAGTTATTGTAATTTTAATGATGACGCGACGTAAGTACCAGAGAAAAGTAGATAAACAAATGGACTTGATACATCCAGATGACATTTTTTAATCGCGGTTTTTTACATAAGGTTCCAAGCGGACGGAGTAAAGCTATAGCTAGTAATATATAAATTTGATAATTAAATTAGATTTCAACAGCAGTTTAAAATGCTTGAAGAGAGTAACTTATCTGAAACTATTTCAGTAATTTCTTATTTAATATGAAGCAACAATCAGGCATGTTCTTTAGCTGATGTTAAGTGATCATCAAATTCCATTAAATAAGCAATAATTATTTTTTCTGTTATTCAGATACGTCTTCAAATGTTCATCTATACATATATATTAAGAATGTAAATCTAACGTGTCTTAAATTTTTATATTTTCGTAAAAAAACAATTATTGCAGGTGTCTAGGAATATAATTAATAAAATACTTTTCAATGATTTTTAGAAATGTGTGTATGTCTGTCTGTTTGTGTGAACACGCATCACTGCTAAAGTACTGGGTTCACAATACTACCATACGATCAAAGCATATCTTCGAGAGTAACTAAGTTTTTGTTTAATTAAAATCGGTCCACTCTATCAAAAGTTATTGTAATTTTAATGACGACGCGGCGTAAGTACCAGAGAAAAGTAGATAAACAAATGGACTTAATAGATCCAGATGACTTTTTTTAATCGCGGTTTTTTACATGACGTTCCAAGCGGACGGAGTAAAGGTATAGCTAGTAATATATAAATTTGATAATTAAATTAGATTTCAACAGCAGTTTAAGTGATTGAAACTGAAAATGTATGGCCAGAAGTGGAAGACTAAATCTGTATCGATTTAAGAACTACCTTTAAACTGCACGTAAATCAATACAATGAAAATTCGGCAATACGTGAAGCCGGCTAAACGAGTGTTTTGTAGGATAACAGAGACCGCAAAGTTGGTCCTAAAATAATGTCTCGTATTTAGACTGTACACGCCACGCGCCAAACGAGTGGTTTTCAGAGTCGACTGGCGTGAGCAAATATTGAAATGGTTTTAACTCTGTACGCCATTTGTAACGGACTAATTTCCTCCACAAGCTTTAACTTTTGGGTAACCTAGAGCGACATTACGGTATAGAGACAATAATTCGGAGTTAATCATTTTTGCGTATAAGATTTATCCATTTATGCTAGTGTTAGACACGGTCTTACCACTTCTTTGATATCAGGGTGTAAGGGGTGTCGCATAACATCTTAAGCTTGAGACACCCAAATCAACCTCACCTGGAAGTGGTGCACCCTGCTGAGTAACGAACGAGGCAATGGCGACAGCGGGGTCGTAGGGTTTAAAGCGTGACTGGTCGCGACCACCATTAAAGGTATAGCTAGTAATATATAAATTTGATAATTAAATTAGATTTCAACAGCAGTTTAAGTGATTGAAACTGAAAATGTATGGCCAGAAGTGGAAGACTAAATCTGTATCGATTTAAGAACTACCTTTAAACTGCACGTAAATCAATACAATGAAAATTCGGCAATACGTGAAGCCGGCTAAACGAGTGTTTTGTAGGATAACAGAGACCGCAAAGTTGGTCCTAAAATAATGTCTCGTATTTAGACTGTACACGCCACGCGCCAAACGAGTGGTTTTCAGAGTCGACTGGCGTGAGCAAATATTGAAATGGTTTTAACTCTGTACGCCATTTGTAACGGACTAATTTCCTCCACAAGCTTTAACTTTTGGGTAACCTAGAGCGATATTACGGCGTAGAGACAATAATTCGGAGTTAATCATTTTTACGTATAAGATTTATCCACTTATGCTAGTGTTAAATACGGTCTTACCACTTCTTTGATATCATAGTGTAAGGGGTGTCGCATAACATCTTAAGCTTGAGACACCCAAGTCAACCTCACCTGCACGTGGTGCACCCTGCTGAGTAACGAACGAGGCAATGGCAACAACGGGGTCGTAGCGGCTTAAAGCATGGCTGGCGCATGCATGTAGCGAAAAAGCCCGTAATAGTGATTAATTCTGCACGTCACGTTTCGGGATCAGCTTATGCATATCCAGTAGTGAACGAATTTTGCCGTGGCTCGAGTACCGGTGAGATGATTAACACTGGTCACCTCTGGTCACGGACGCAGGTTGTTCGCTCACGCAGGCCGGCATGACAGCGGCGACCGGCGAGGGATAACGCATCTCTCGGTAGTCGCCATTGTTTATGGATTGTACTGTGCTCACCATAAGGCACAGGGCAGTCACTTTGCTGTCCTACATTTAAAAAAATCGATGTGGAAGCTTGTTTAGCCGCTCCGAGCGATTTTTGGTAGGAGAAAAACTTATGAATCATATCACCGACATGCTCCTGACGTATTACGCTTGTGTCAGATTAGCAACACATAGTAAAGCGGCTTGTATACATGTAATATTGATATTTTGCATTAAGCTTGTATAGACAACCATATGTTTGATTAATTTAAAAAAAATGTATAAAAATGTCTGCCATAAATTTATAGAATACTAGCGGCCCGTCTCGGCTTCGCACGGGTGGACAATTCGTTTAGGTTAAGCATATATGGATTGGCTAACACTGACCATAGCTCCCTTATCAAACTGAAATAGTTTAGAATATTATCTGATACGAAATATATATAAAAGTTGTTGAGTTATATATGCTTGGTAACTCATTTATGTATGAATAGTTAGCTTAGCTTATAGGTTAGCTTACATAGGTCGCGAATTGCATGTATCAGGCAACAGCCAAAGACGAGGTGTGCCGCGCACCCTTGAGCTAGTTGTCAAAATAAAATCGGCTGAGTGCTTTAAGCGCTCGCCTTAGCAGTCCGGTGAAGCTGTTAAGACCTTGCTTGGACAATAGCGTAGTCAGATCGAAAAAAAAAACTGACCATAGTCTTGAAAATCTTGTACCCACGATCTAACCCTGAATCGAAAAACTTACAGCAAACACCACACCCCGGCAACGACGCGAACGACATATCACAGTAATATCTTTTGAATACAATGACCGATTTTAATAATTCAAAGCTATCTACAGGTACTGGAACAGTCTTAAATTAGAAATAATTTATTTGGATAAGAATTACTATAGAGATATGAATAACATGGTCTTTTAGGCATGGTATGGTTTTTGTTATGATTTCTTTAAAAATTGTAGTTATAGTAATATAATCACAATAGCTTGACATATGGTACCCAGAGGTTTTTTATAGATATTAATATGTTTTCTAATATTATAGAACAACAAAAATACAACGTTTCCTCTTTATAATATTAGTGTAGATAAATATTTCGGTAACCGCTTATATGACTCAAACAACATGGCTGCCGCTACTAAGTAATGCAGAACCGTTAATAGTACTGTTAACATTTACTGTTAACATAGACATTCAAAATAAAGTTATTATTGGGGCTGCCGCCTGTCAATATGGCGACACCTCTCGCCCTCGTATGTCACCGGCCCGCAGTTAGACGGGGTTCATACCCTGGATGACATTATTAAAATTTATCGAAATCCGTCCAGTAGTTTTTGAGTTTATTCGTAATAAACATACAATAATACAACGTTTCCTCTTTATAATATTAGTGTAGATAAATATTTCGGTAACCGCTTATATGACTCAAACAACATGGCTGCCGTCCGTTAATGATACTGTTAACATAGATCATGACCTTCTCTATATTCATCCAAAATAAAGTTATTAAATAGATTTTAATTGTTTTATACATTAATATTTTTCGATTATAGTAGTTTTCATTCCTATAAATATATTTGTAATCAAATATAAAAACATTGGCTGGTAGTAAAAGTTAGACGATAATTGAATGAAGTTGGTGCAAACGCGATTATCTTCTCAATTGGAACGTCTATTGAATCTATATATTAGTAATATTTCTCATTGAAATAACACTATTGGTTTGGGATTCTTCCAAAAACCGTATCATTAAATACATTATGATATATTAGCATTACGTGGGCGAAAAAGTAACGAAACAAATATATCGGATAACGCTATGGGTAACTTTTAATAGCTTTATTTAAATACGAGTTCGATTATTTGTTCACATTTGGAAAGCGAAAACTGGTCATTATGCGAAAACTCCGAAATACGACCGCGTGATACACACGGCTATGTACAAAAGTATTTTCGCCCCTTATTAGTAATTGTATCCTTTGATTTCATAATTATCTATACTATAAATATTATAAAAGTGGAGGGTTTGTTTTTGTTTGTTTGTTTGGTTGAACGCGCTAATCTCAGAAACCACTAGGCCGATTTGAAAAATTAATTCAATTTTAGATGGCTATTTATTATCGAGAAAGGCTATAGGCTTATATAGCTTCCGCAGCGTGTTAGCGTTAGCCCAAACTATTCTGTGCGGATGACGTCGCGGGCAGAGGCTAGTGTTTAATAAAGAGATTATATCTATACATATATAAATAAGTACAGAAACTTACAACACATCGGCTCAATAATATAGTTTACTACAATTGAACCTCAAGTTTTTTATACATCTAGCTAGGCAATCTGTAAATTACTTTATTGTAATTACAGTAAAGAATTTATTTATTATTGTATTAATTGGGGTGTAAGGGGTGTCGAATAACATCATAAGACTTGAGACACCCAAGCCAACCTCACCGGCACGTGGTGCACCCTGCTGAATAACGAACGAGGCAATGGCGAAAGCGGGATGGTAGGGGTTTTACAGCCTGGCTGGATCGCAATCACCATGTAAAGGGCGAAAAAGCCCGTCATAGTGATTCGCTTCTGCGGGTCGCGTTTCGGGATCAGCCTGTGTATATCCAGCTTTTTGCAGGCCGTCATGATAGTGGCGACCGGCGATGGATAATGTGTCACTCGGTGGTCGCCATTGTTTTTGGATTGTTCTGTGCTTCACCATCAGGCATAGTTCAGTCATTTTGCAGTGCTACAATAAAAATAAAAAAATTGATTGCAAATTCTCACCTACAAATAAATATTGCTAGACATAAGATACTCTTAAGGGTCATCAATGAATCCAATCACCAGTCATAGGAATATATCAATTCTAATTAACTTGCATTTACGTTGCTTTGTCATGCAGAAATGTTTCCACATTTATGCAAACTAGTGGGCGGCCAGTGGTCGACATTCAACCATAGTTCATTGATTTTTTAAAGTTCTTAATGTTATAATATCATTGTAGAATGAAAAAGGGGAATTGGAACGTAAGAGTAAAATAATACATACAGTCGAGCATAGCAACCTCCTTCATAACCTTTTTTGAAGTCCTTTATTGACAGATGTCAAAATGTCTTTTTTATTTACATGTGTTTATATGTTGTGTAAAATTGAAGCATTAGTGTGAGTAATGCATATTTTAATTAATTTAATGTACTTCTAATACATTTTATATAAAATAAATAACTTTCTGCACTTCTCCTCCACATAAACTTTAACTATGCCAAATTTCACGTTTATCCGTTCGCCGTCCGTTAAAAAGGGATACAAAATTTAGGCTTCACGTATTAATATATATGATAAAAATTAATTGCTTAATGTACGTAAGCATCCCAGTTGCGAACTGCTGCAATTATGTTGGCTAATTCTTTTTCTTGTCATTGTAACTATCAGGGTAAGGATTATATTAAAGAAAATGTTTGAGTAATCATACGGAAATGTGTAATATTTGGGTTAAAAAATCTCCATATAAAAACTGAGTGGGTGACAGAGAAGAGACAGGAAATCTTCGAAAATATTGACCGAATTGACAGATTGACCTTCAGTCGCCATTTCATTACGTGTTCGTACTCTAAAGGAAAGGTTTGATTTAATTTACATCGTTAGTACACCCGTGTGCACATAAAGTGGACAGTTCTACATAAAAATACAAATAAGATTTTTGGAAATTGTAAAATAAAAAAAATTGTGTGCACTTATACGCGTTAGAAGTTATACTTCATTGACGTAACGAGATACAAATCTTTTCAACAACTTTATCTTTCGCCTTATTCTGCGTTTGTAGAAAAAACGACACTAAAAATAGAAACAGTTGACTATAGCTAACTTCAGGGTTTTGGGTTTTCGTGACAGTGTATGCGCGCATCGTAAAAATTTATTCTGATCGTTTTTCCCTAACGCGCCAAAAGAAGTATAACTTCAAAAAGTTGAGGCAGTTATGTTATAAGGAATGCGGACAAAAGTGAATACTCAAAACAATATAATAACTGTGTTCTCTTTTGAATTTCAAAATTAATTGTAGATGGAATTATTTAATTTTCATAATTTGTATATTGAAATTAGTAATATTATTCTGGTTTTCATATCTATTGGCACTGTGAGCATTAATGGCATATGATGGACTACACCAATTCAATACAAATTATAAATAGTACATGTATACAGGCCATTATATTACGCGTTGGTCACGGCTTACTGTTATTTTCTTATTTCCTTTTTTTTTTATATATATTATAGGAGGCAAACGAACAGACGGGTCACCCGATGGTAAGTGATCACCGCCGTCCATAGACACTAGCAACACCAGGGGAGTCACAAGTGCGTTGCCGGCCTTTCATAGAAGTATACGCTCGTTTCTTAAAAGTTTGCAAAGGGGTACAGGAAAGCACACAGAGTATATATAATGTAGAAACAAACTTCTGTTCCAGACGCATACGTTAAATCCACAGTAACACGAGTGAATCCGTGAACATAGGTCAGTTAATAATACTCCTTATGATAAGTATTACTATAAAATTGGTGTCCATGTAGCGAATAGACTATTATAATGATAGGTTTGAACACGTGAATGAGTTTACGATACATATAAAGTATATTTTCTAATATAAGTATATCTATTTCTAAAATTACACGTGACACGTTGCTTCGAGCACAAATACTCCTACGAAACGTGTCGACCGATTGTTATGAAATTTTAAATGTATATTTGGTATGTATAAGAATAAGTCGTAGAGTATATATTTAATACTCCCGGGTGATTAGCATCTCCCTATCCCGAATTTTTTTTCAATTTTTTTTTGCCATAAAAAAATACCTATGACCCCAAATTGTCAGCCCCCTAACCCCACCCAGCCATTTTTTATTCAAGTTTTCGGTATTTTTGTACGAACAATGTCCAAATGACTCGACTGTCGTTCGTATTTCAAACAAAACGAAACAAAATTATTGATTTGCTGAATGACAGATGGCGCTACGTCCGCCTCATTGAAATTTCTTCCACACATGCGTAAGTCATTCTCTTAACCAAGTAGGTATGTGTTTGAGTGAGCCACTGAATTGTTTGGTTGTTAATTGGGTACGGTGCGAGTCGCTGTAACCGGGTTCTAGGTATTTTAAGAATTTTCTAGTTTGGAAATACAAATGGAACCGGTAGGTAAAGGTAATTGATTTAATGCAAAAGAAGTTTTGTTGCTTAGCTAGTTATTTATAATATACGCATTCAACACGTTGCCTCTATTAAAAAAATACAAATTTTAACAAAATATTAAACCAACTATTAAATAATGTAAAAGAAAGTCTTTAGATATTCTTTGTTTGTCATCAGTAAATCAGTATACATTTCCATTTCGATTTTAAAGAGTTTCCTTGTGTAATGCGAAATCCAAGATTCAGATTCAAGAAATTAAAAAAAGCTATATTTCATAACATAGTAGTTGTCCAGTATTACTCTTACAATACTACCCGCGCCAAAGGGGTAATTGGAACGTAAGAGTAAAATAATACATACAGTCGAGCATGCAACCTCCTTCATAACCTTTTTTGAAGTCCTTTATTGACAGATGTCAAAATGTCTTTTTTATTTACATGTGTTTATATGTTGTGTAAAATTGAAGCATTAGTGTGAGTAATGCATATTTTAATTAATTTAATGTACTTCTAATACATTTTATATAAAATAAATAACTTTCTGCACTTCTCCTCCACATAAACTTTAACTATGCCAAATTTCACGTTTATCCGTTCGCCGTCCGTTAAAAAGGGATACAAAATTTAGGCTTCACGTATTAATATATATGATAAAAATTAATTGCTTAATGTACGTAAGCATCCCAGTTGCGAACTGCTGCAATTATGTTGGCTAATTCTTTTTCTTGTCATTGTAACTATCAGGGTAAGGATTATATTAAAGAAAATGTTTGAGTAATCATACGGAAATGTGTAATATTTGGGTTAAAAAATCTCCATATAAAAACTGAGTGGGTGACAGAGAAGAGACAGGAAATCTTCGAAAATATTGACCGAATTGACAGATTGACCTTCAGTCGCCATTTCATTACGTGTTCGTACTCTAAAGGAAAGGTTTGATTTAATTTACATCGTTAGTACACCCGTGTGCACATAAAGTGGACAGTTCTACATAAAAATACAAATAAGATTTTTGGAAATTGTAAAATAAAAAAAATTGTGTGCACTTATACGCGTTAGAAGTTATACTTCATTGACGTAACGAGATACAAATCTTTTCAACAACTTTATCTTTCGCCTTATTCTGCGTTTGTAGAAAAAACGACACTAAAAATAGAAACAGTTGACTATAGCTAACTTCAGGGTTTTGGGTTTTCGTGACAGTGTATGCGCGCATCGTAAAAATTTATTCTGATCGTTTTTCCCTAACGCGCCAAAAGAAGTATAACTTCAAAAAGTTGAGGCAGTTATGTTATAAGGAATGCGGACAAAAGTGAATACTCAAAACAATATAATAACTGTGTTCTCTTTTGAATTTCAAAATTAATTGTAGATGGAATTATTTAATTTTCATAATTAGGATATATTGAAATTAGTAACATTATTCTGGTTTTCATATCTATTGGCACTGTGAGCATTAATGGCATATGATGGACTACACCAATTCAATACAAATTATAAATAGTACATGTATACAGGCCATTATATTACGCGTTGGTCACGGCTTACTGTTATTTTCTTATTTCCTTTTTTTTTTATATATATTATAGGAGGCAAACGAACAGACGGGTCACCCGATGGTAAGTGATCACCGCCGTCCATAGACACTAGCAACACCAGGGGAGTCACAAGTGCGTTGCCGGCCTTTCATAGAAGTATACGCTCGTTTCTTAAAAGTTTCTTTTCTTCTACTAAAAACCACTTAACGTGACTAAAGAAATTTTGACTTCAAACATGACTATAGTTCACTTTTGAACATGATATTAGTAAAAGAATATTAAATCTATGTGTTCTTCGCCAATTCCGTGTGTAGTCAAAACAAAAGGGATTAACGAAAAGCGTCTGGGGGTTCCAAAATCCATTAATTTAACACCTCAATTAACTGATGCGATTTATTGAACAACTTCTAGGCACTTCCTCGGTTTACTCCGCACATTGTGCACAGCGTATCGAGCGATATCGTTATGAATTTGAAATACTAACTGATTACCTTCCGCTTCATTGAGTATTAAAAAAAATGGTAAAGTGTCAATCTAATTTGAAAAAAAAAACTAGCATATATTCATCTACGAAAGATTCTTCATCGAATAGTGGAGAAGTTCGGTAGTTTTTAAGGGTTTAAGCCTCAAAGGAAGTGTATTATCATTACATCATCGTCAGATTCTTACTCTTATCCCACCTAAATAGGATCGGACCAATATATTTCCTTTTTCCTCTCTCGTCTATCAGATGTCAAAAGCTTTTAAGGTATGGGGGTGAGCAGTTAGCCAACGGCGGGAGGTGTGTGTTTGAAATGGTGTAAAGGGCACCATATGAAAGAGTTCCTCAGAACACTCTCTGATTAGGTTATTGTTTTTCTAATGGGTATGTACTACTCACGCTATTATATCACTCGTCTCTTTGTTATCGCATCAGAGATTAAAACTACAAACGTTAAAATAAAAAGTTTTATAAATTATAACCCGACTACTGAAAAAAGCACTAAAAGGTAAGAACAAGGTAGGTGCTATTTAGAATCATGACTATAAAACAAGTAAATAGATATAACAGATAATTATATTTAGTTTTATTGAAATCCTCTGTCACTTCCACATTAATCACATTATAATTCAATTCAAATACCGTAGTATAACATCTACACTAATATTGTAAAGCTTGAGGTTTTGTTTGTTTGGATGAAAGCGTTACTTTTAGGAACTACTGGTTTAATTTGAAAAAATCTTTCAGTGTTAGATAGCTCATTTATCGAGGAAGGCTATAGGCTATATATAATTACGCTATGATCAATAGGAGTACCAATGAAAAATGTTTCAAAATCGTGTTTTTTTCCTTTTGAGAGCTTCCCCTGCATGTTAGTGTTAGCTCAAAATAACTATTCCACGCGGACGAAGTCACGGACAGTAGTTGGTTTCACTATAACTCGCGACTAGATCGCCCTAGACTATATTTTATTTTGATTAAACTTTATAACTTTTTTGAACTGACTACGCTATTGACCAAGCAAGGTCTTAACAGCTTCACCGGAGTTAACAGCTTCATCGGAGAACAGGTGATTGGTAATATTGACCATATATAATCGTTACTACCCGAATTAAAGAATGAGGCGGTTATCAACTCAATTATTCTTTTTATGTTTGTTATTTCAGAACTTCGTTATTTATCAACCAATGTATTCAATACTTTTTAATTGGAAATAATTTTTGAACCATGTTTCATTAGCATTGGACCTTAGATTCTAAAGATACACCAGGGAGTTTCTCAAAATCGAATAAAAAATATGTTCTGGACTGACTTGGATTGTGAAGGCACATCATAAGTCCTTAATGATAAACAGCACAATCCTTTTTATAGTTTAGTGCACCGTTTCAAAGTATTGACGAACGTCTGGCACTTCGGAGTCGTTCACTATTTCGATTTTGGCACGCGTTAGTTACCATTTCGAATTAGTACCTTAGAAGTTTGCGCAAAAGGCTAAGTGAAACTGTGAAGGCATATCACAATAGCGGATAGATACTTCGATATAATAGAATATATATCTCAGATTGATAAAGACGTTAGTTTGACGAAATACACTGGCTAAATATACCGTGTTCAATCCAGTTTACATAGCGATCGGGTATTGTTACGAAAGTTCGCTGCAAAGCTATCTAATGCCGAAATATATTAGAACGGTTAGCATAAAAATCTCCTCGTTAAAAAACATCAAAGTATTCCGTGACTTCATCATCATCATGTTCTCACCCTTATGCCACGTAAGTAGTGTCGGCACAACATTTTTTCTTCTTCCACTCTACCCTATCAGATGTCATCTCAGTATTCACAACTTTTACACACACATTATTTTTCGCCCAACCCATCCATACCTTTTTCGGTCTTCCTCTATTCTCATATCCGTCCACTATGATTCTCAATATAATTAATTAACTTATTGATCTAAAATATATCAAAATCCATTCGTATACATATGGATTAAGTCAGATAAGTTTGCAGTCGATTGCTGATAGATTGAGATTTTTATATAAATGAACAAAGTTTTATAGTTAAGATCTTACCTCCTTGAGGGTAAGTAATATTCATCGTTCCATATCATAAAATAGTAGTCACAATGTCCATACAACTATTTTTTTTTATATCATAGGAGGCAAACGAACAAGCGTTTCACCTGATGTTAAGTGTTCACCGCCGTCCATAGACACTAGCAATACCAGGGGAGTCGCGAGTGCGTTTCCAGCCAGTGTTCAGATAAATTCGCAGTCGATTGCTGATAGATTGAGATTTTTATATAAATGAACAAAGTTTTATAGTTAAGATCTTACCTCCTTGAGGGTAGGTAATATTCATCGTTCCATATCATATAATAGTAGTCACAATTTCCATACAACTGCCATGAAGAGTGGATATGCCCTGCGAGAGTTGCGGTACATGGTTAATGGACTTTTCACATTTTCAAATGATTTCACTAACCTGCCTTTCATTATCTGTGATTGTGGCTTGGCACATTAGTTTCTATAAAGACCCATATCCCGCAAGGCTTGCTATAAACCGTAAATGAACGTAAAAGTTAGTTAATTATATGGCAACAATGCAAGCACTGTTACTTCACGTCGGTGTGCTGTGAGAGGGTGGTACTACCCCAGATGAGCCGACCCATTCATGCTGAAACCGGTAATAGCTTCATACCCTACTCTGCAAGAGTTCTTGTACATGGTTAATGGACTTTTCACATTTTCAAATGATTTCACTAACCTGCCTTTCCTTATCTGTGATTGTGGCTTGGCACAGTAGTTTCTATAAAGACCCATATCCCGCGAGGGTTGCTATATATCGTAAATTAACGTAAAGGTTAGTTAATCACATTACATGTTAAAACCAGCCTGTTATCGTTTTTACATGATCTATGTCCAAACCGATAAAAATGTTATTTAAGTCAAATAATAAAATATTTACCACATATCTCTCTAGCGAAAAACATAAATCGCAGTGTACATTATGACAAAATGAATGGTAGCTACGACAGAAAAATAATACGAAACGAATGGAATAAATACGGGCTGTTGTTTAGAAGAAAATGTTCTGATAGAAATAATCCCAAGCATAACAACAAAAGATAAACATTTGTTACAAGAAGAATCATAGAATATAATGTTGCCGCGATATAATGGTAAATTACGAAGCCTTAACGTTTGAACAATTTCGTATTTATAATGGTATTAGAATCACTCTTTGAATATTAATGAGACATGTTGCTTGTCTGAAATTTGATATGGGAAAAACATATTTTATTTATATTTATTTGCAAATTTATGTAATTGGTAGATCCACGCTGAAGCTATTACTACTGGTTTCAGCATGAATGAGTCGGCTCTCCCGGGGTCGTACCACCCTCTCACAGAAAATCAACGTGAAGTAATAAGTGCATTTCGTTCGGCCCACCTCCCCTCTCCCATCCCCTCCTCTCCCTTCCCCTCCCCTCCAGACTTCCAACCCTCCCGCTCAAACTCAGGCTGGCAATGCACTTGCGACTCCCCTGATTTTGCTAGTGTCTATGGACGGTGGTGATCACTTAACATCAGGTAACCCATCTGTTCGTTTGCGTCCTATGATATAAAAAAAACTTGGTACAATGATAATATAACAGAAGTGTATATATTCGGGTTAGTAAGTTAGTAGTCTCTAAAATAACTGAATGAATTTTTACGAGAATTTTACTGGGAGATAGAAGTCTTTACATTGTTTTTTTAATAGCAGGAAATTATAATTGTGTTTTAATAGGCGCTAAGCAGTAAGAATACAATTTAGTAGAAGTAATTTAAATTCCATATTAAGATTATGGGGGTAAAGTAATAATAATATTATCTATTATGAAAGTATGTGCGCCGGCAACACTAATAAGTCGCAATATTTTTTAGAGAAAAGGGTCGCTTGCCTGTATTACTTTCGTCTCAGATGCAACACATTATTATGCGTGTTTTGAAGCGTCGTAACATCCGGCGCGTATTATTATTCGTTTTGTTGTATTAATTTTATAATAACTATTGTAAAGTTTATTGTCATTGTATTTGGTGTGACGAGTGTTTGTGACAAGAGCTTCTATACACATACATTTTGCATACACATACACTATACACACATATCACTACTCATGGAGCAGTGGAAGCGTAATAGGAATGCTAAGCCTGTAAGGTAAGTGGTTTTATAACAATTGCATTTGATTTATTAGAGTTGCTGTGTATCACAGTTTCACTCGGGCTGGTCACAACCCCGGAGTTGAAATATTTAAGGGCCCAGGTTTTGCGGTGGTGACTATCTAGTACATCTATTATAATAAAGACAAAAAGACAGTCCGCCATGAATCCAGGTGAAACACATAGTTGCTATTTTTACGCCCGTAGGTTAATCAAATGCCGTTTGTGTTGAAAGAAATTGATTTAGTACTCCTGCAAACTAAAATCAAATAAATTCACTACCACACAATTACACTATAGACACGTTTACGCCTTATAATGCTGTAAATGCAGTTCGCGTGCTTCATGGTCGCTCCGATTTATAGAATAGTACTCTACTCGGACGTCACGTCACTTCCTTCTCGCACCTTGTTTTGACTTACGGGGGAACCATTCCAGCATTATATTCTCTGTGGTGGCATCATTCGCAGTCCTAGACTAAGGACGTGTCTTTGCTGAATGTAAGTATTGTCTCTGGTCCTCGGTAGCGTGTTTGCTTAGGACCGCTACTGGAGAGCTAATCAAATGCCGTTTGTGTTGAAAGAAATTTAATTAGTACTCGTGCAAACAAAAATCACAAACTACAGACACGTTTACGCCTTATAATAAATGCAGTTCGCTTGCTTCATGGTCGCTCCGATTTATAGAATCGTGCTCTACTTGGTCGTCACGTCACTTTCTTCTCGCACCTTGTTTTGACTTACGGGGGAACCATTCCAGCATTATATTCTCTGTGGTGGCATCATTCGCAGTCCTAGACTAAGGACGTGTCTTTGCTGAATGTAAGTATTGTCTCTGGTCCTCGGTAGCGTGTTTGCTTAGGACCGCTACTGGAGAGCGGCCGAGCGTTCACGCCTGTGCATGGCCGGGATGCTGCATAGCGAGCTTAGTCACCGGGGCGTAGGACTTTCTCCAAGAACTCTATGGCTACTGGGATGTACCATGGCACACTTTATGTACCTTTGGAATGATCTGGAAGGTGACGTCTTTATTCAAATGATTCTAGATAGTTAACGACGGGCTATTTTTATAAATTCATTGTTTCCTCTTTCCACGGCCGAAGTGCGATTGTAACAATGAGTTCGCACTATGGATTACCGTTGATACCAGTTAGTTACTTAATAGTGTAATTAATTTGCAATCAACCTAAGAAACCATAGAAATGCCAAAGTAAATATTACCATTTCAAAACATAATCAATCAAAATCTAACTACATTTACAGAGTAAATGTGTGTAAAAAATAAGTATTAACTATAATAAACCCATTTAACGTGATTTAGGGTATTGTAAAGACCGATCGGCGGACAATAGCTTCTGTTAGGTAAATAATAAATCAACTTACAATATAATAGATATACGGAACGTCGAACACCGGTATATAATGAGAGATTTATGATTACTACATACCGTAGTAGCTTGGAAACTTATATACGACACTAGTTTCAGTTGGCGTCTTTTCCCGGTTTACAAATTACAAAGTATAAAAGATACATTATAACAATGCCGCCTGTTACAAATCTTTTGTGTAAATTTATGATAACTAGTCGTTAAAATTCGATTAGAATAAAGGTACACACGTTGCCTTCACGTATTATTATACACGTATATAGATATCATTACCTCTATTACGTAGCACACTAATATTATATACTATAATACTAATATAGCCTGTATTCGAAAGAAATTCCAATTATGACGAATAAAGAATTAAGGCTTCACAAAAGGATCACTTTTGGATAGTATGCATACACAAGTGTACGTGTGGGTGGTAGAGCCACGCTGAATCTATTACTGGTTTCGGCATGAATGGGTCGGCTAACCCGGGGTAGTATCACCCGTTTACAGAAAACCGATGTGATGTAATAGTACTTGCATTGGTGCGTTTCGTTCGGTCACTGATACCGTTGATACCAGTTAGTTACTTAATAGTGTAATTAATTTGCAATCAACCTAAGAAACCATAGAAATGCCAAAGTAAATATTACCATTTCAAAACATAATCAATCAAAATCTAACTACATTTACAGAGTAAATGTGTGTAAAAAATAAGTATTAACTATAATAAACCCATTTAACGTGATTTAGGGTATTGTAAAGACCGATCGGCGGACAATAGCTTCTGTTAGGTAAATAATAAATCAACTTACAATATAATAGATATACGGAACGTCGAACACCGGTATATAATGAGAGATTTATGATTACTACATACCGTAGTAGCTTGGAAACTTATATACGACACTAGTTTCAGTTGGCGTCTTTTCCCGGTTTACAAATTACAAAGTATAAAAGATACATTATAACAATGCCGCCTGTTACAAATCTTTTGTGTAAATTTATGATAACTAGTCGTTAATATTCAATTAGAATAAAGGTACACACGTTGCCTTCACGTATTATTATACACGTATATAGATATCATGACCTCTATTACGTAGCACACTAATATTATATACTATAATACTAATATAGCCTGTATTCGAAAGAAATTCCAATTATGACGAATAAAGAATTAAGGCTTCACAAAAGGATCACTTTTGGATAGTATGCATACATAAGTGTACGTGTGGGTGATAGAGCTTCGCTGAATCTATAACTGGTTTCGGCATGAATGGGTCGGCTAACCCGTGGTAGTATCACCCGTTCAAAGAAAACCGACGTGAAGTAACAGTACTTGGATTGGTGCGTTTCGTTCGGTCACTGAGAGCGCCGGAGGACCACTTCCCCTCCTCTTCCCACTCCTTCCTACACCAAATACAGGCTGGCAATGCACTTGCGACTCTCCTGTTGTCTATGGACGGCGGTGGTCACTTACCATCAGGTGATCCGCCTGTTCGTTTGCCTCCTATAATATAAAAAAGAATGTAAAAAAAATATCTCTTTAAAAATATGTCTCTCTTCAATAGTGTTATAAAATGTGAATAAGTACACTAATAAATGCCCTTCAAACACAAACAATTGTAATGTACCCTACTAACGGAGTTTTTGAAGGGCTTTTATTTTTTATTAATAAACTTTGGTTATTTGATCTTAAATTATATTAATATTAGAGGGAACTTTCGTAATATAGCTTATCTCTTGTATACATGTGAAGTGGATTGGAATTAATAAAATGGCACATGAAATTTTAGTTGTTCCAAAACTCCAGAAAGTTCTAATAAGGAAACTCATTACTCTTGTAAATTATTAAAATTATTCACTTTATTATAACCGTAATAACTTTTAATAGTAAGGGTTGTTTGAGGTCAGAAGAAGAACAAATAAGTACCTATGCAATAGAAAAATCCTAGTACCGTAGCACATAAGAGACGAGTGAGAATAATACGATGGGAGTTATTTGTATCTAGTAATCAGTTACAACATATTCAAATCTTTGATGATTTATTGTGGTCAATGGTCCATAAAATTTTATATGAAATCACTCTTGTAAAGTAAAAAAACTGTAAAAAATAGATCACTACATATTATAATACAAAGTCCTGTGCTATGTCTGTCTGTCTGTTCGTCATTAACTCAAAAACTTTGGATTTTTATGGGGTTTTTATTGATAGTTAGAGTGATTCATGGGGAAGGTTTAGGTATACAGTTTGTCAAGGTTCTTTTGAAGATATGGACCACTTCCCCTCCTCTTCCCACTCCTTCCTACACCAAATACAGGCTGGCAATGCACTTGCGACTCTCCTGTTGTCTATGGACGGCGGTGGTCACTTACCATCAGGTGATCCGCCTGTTCGTTTGCCTCCTATAATATAAAAAAGAATGTAAAAAAAATATCTCTTTAAAAATATGTCTCTCTTCAATAGTGTTATAAAATGTGAATAAGTACACTAATAAATGCCCTTCAAACACAAACAATTGTAATGTACCCTACTAACGGAGTTTTTGAAGGGCTTTTATTTTTTATTAATAAACTTTGGTTATTTGATCTTAAATTATATTAATATTAGAGGGAACTTTCGTAATATAGCTTATCTCTTGTATACATGTGAAGTGGATTGGAATTAATAAAATGGCACATGAAATTTTAGTTGTTCCAAAACTCCAGAAAGTTCTAATAAGGAAACTCATTACTCTTGTAAATTATTAAAATTATTCACTTTATTATAACCGTAATAACTTTTAATAGTAAGGGTTGTTTGAGGTCAGAAGAAGAACAAATAAGTACCTATGCAATAGAAAAATCCTAGTACCGTAGCACATAAGAGACGAGTGAGAATAATACGATGGGAGTTATTTGTATCTAGTAATCAGTTACAAAATATCTAAATCTCTGATGATTTATTGTGGTCAATGGTCCATAAAATTTTCTATGAAATCACTTTTGTAGAGATATATCATAATACATTATAATACAAAGTCCTGTGCTATGTCTGTCTGTCTGTTCGTCATTATTATGCGGTTTTTATTGATAGTTAGAGTTCCGCTGGACCCTCTAGTTTTTTATTAAAACAACAAACAGCTTCAAAATGTAATATTAGGTAACATAGATTTTATTTCCAATGATAAAATTAAAAGAAATTACTAACGATGAAGTTTCCATAAAAGTTATGATAGTGTAAAAAATATTGGATAAAAAAGGAAAAAAAAACGATGAGATTATATAAAAAATGTAAAATAAACACAAGCTGTATTTTATAAAAACAAACACGCAAATCGGACGAAGTAAATTAATGTAACCTTTGCGTTTGCAGCACCGAACCCTTTTAACAAAATGAAAAACAAAAACGAGAGAAAATTGAATTGAAAATTAAAAAATGCCTAGACACTGCAAAAATGTACAATTTACGTTTTCATGGCACAATAACGACTTAGCATGCACTAGTTCGTACTCACGACTTCGGTCTAGTGAAAATGGTTTTATTCTTTAATGAACGGTTTGTTAATTTAGCCGATTTTAAGTCACTTTTGTTAAATTTTATTACTACTGCTTAATTCCTGTGTAAAAGCCTAAGCTTAAATACATACATAAGACTATGTAATTTTCTCTGTTTGGGAATTAAAATTTCGTGAAATTTATAACATAGATTTTATTTCCAATGATAAAATTAAAAGAAATTACTAACGATGAATTTTCCATAAAAGTTATGATAATATAAAAAATATTGGATAAAAAAGGAAAAAAAAACGATGAGATTATATAAAAAATGTAAAATAAACACAAGCTGTATTTTATAAAAACAAACACGCAAATCGGACGAAGTAAATTAATGTAACCTTTGCGTTTGCAGCACCGAACCCTTTTAACAAAATGAAAAACAAAAACGAGAGAAAATTGAATTGAAAATTAAAAAATGCCTAGACACTGCGAAAATGTACAATTTACGTTTTCATGGCACAATAACGACTTAGCATGCACTAGTTCGTACTCACGACTTCGGTCTAGTGAAAATGGTTTTATTCTTTAATGAACCGTTTGTTAATTTCGTCGATTTTAAGTGACCTTTGTTAAATTTTATTACTACTGCTTAACTCCTGTGAAAAAGTCTAAGCTTAAACACATACATAAGACTATGTAATTTTCTCTGTTTGGGAATGAAAATTTCGTGAAATTTATTTCATCTGTTCTTGAGATTAATGGGGTAAACTATAACTTTTAAATTTATTGTGGGTATGCGTTTATACAAAAAGCCGTACACACGACAAAAAGTCGACAAAAACCACTAGGTTTGACCGGTGGAATATTATTTCGATGTTCGCAGGTTCGAACCCCGGCATGTACCAACGAGTTCTTCGGAATTCGCGTTCATTTACTAATTTAAATTGGTAACACTATCGGCTGACGGTGAAGGAAAACATCGTGAGGAAACCTGACCCTGAGAAATGTTCTTGTAATACTACTGCATGTGGGAAAAATATAGAACTGTGGATTTCTCAGAGCTTGAAATCGCTAATACGTCGTGGGCTGGCGTGGTGATCACGCCCATACCTTCTTTCGGGAAGAGGCTTATGGCCCTGCAGTGGGTCTCATACAGGCTGATGATGATGCGTTTATACTGGAATTTTATATATGTCGGAAAGGTTACAATTGACTTACGTCCGTACTATTGACTCCTTTTGAAATATTATTGATATAATTAAATTATGGTATAATTAAGTATTTGCGACCATACAAAAGTAATTGCTTTGTGTTCTAACCTTTTTCATTTTTCAATTTGCGATATGTTTCAAATACATACAATTAATACCCGTTTATCTTGGCTAATATTTATTTATATGTGTGTATATATACATGCAATATTCTCATACATTCCTATGGTTACTGAGTTATGTAGGTGTAAGCGCGGTAAACAAAATAAAATAGTTACCAAATTGACTAGAAGACAATAAAATTCAAATTAATACATATATACCTAAGCAACTATATGAATTTCGACTATATTTATTCTAGCAGTTACCTGTGATAATAATATATCGGTATAATCCCAAGTAACATTTTCAAGTTAGTCCATATAATATTAGTTATATGCCACTGTAGGCCTGTGAAAATCAGTCCACTCGTTTCGAAGATTCCACACGGGTAAAGTAGTGGATAACTGCTAGTTTAAAAGAAAACAGTCTGAGCTACTTCCTATAAGGTCAGCTGTCTGCGACTGAAAGTCTCATGAAATTCGGTCTAAGCATTTCTAATATTCCACTCCAAACGAAGTTGCAGGTAACAGCTAGTCTAAGATAAAATAGCCTAAGTTATACCCTATTACTTCAATTATCCGTTCATGAAATTATAGTCAAGATCAGTTCAGCCGTTCACCAGTAACACACACAGACAAAACTTTTAAAAATTCCTTTTTTTTGTTATAAACAGCGCATATACTTTCATATCTATTCAGTAAAAACTGTTATTGTGGTATTATATATAGACACTTCTATTTTATTTACTTACTTATATCTTTTACGTTTTTATACTAGCAGTGCGCGCGACTTTGTCCACGTGGAACGTGATGTACAGAACAGCGACTAATAACCTCATCTGAATGTGTTTTTTTTTTTTTTTCGAACTGACAACGCTATTGACCCAGCAAGGTCTGAACAGCTTCACCGGACTGTATTTCATCTGAATGTATTTAGACCATTTGCTTATCTACTTTTCTCTCGTACTTACGTCACGTCTTCATTAAAATTACAATAACATATTATAGAGTGGACCTTTTTTTTTTTCCGAACTGACTATGCTATTGACCTGGCAAGGTCTTTACAGCTTCACCGGACTACATTATAGAGTGGACCGATTTTAATGAAACAAAGACTAAGTTACTCTCGAGGATATGCTTTATGATTTTCTTGGTGAGGTTTTATCGTGAACTCAGTAATTTAGCAGTGATGCGTGTTCATACAAATAGATAGACAGATATTTCTAAAACTGATTGAAATGTATTCCATTACTTATTCCTAGATACCTGCAACATTTTTTTTTACAAAACATTTACATCCTTGTTATAGGTATAGATATAAATTATATTATTCTAAAGACTTGGAATTACCGTAAAATGTACGATATGACGTCACGAGGACTGCAATTTCAAGGCACTCCCTTTAAATTTGTATAATCTTATGCTCTATTCTTCAACTGTACTAAAATGAGTTTGCTATAGATTTTTTTCCCGAATCACTATTACGCCGAAACCATTCAGCTTTGAAAGCGCTGCGTGAGCAAATTCTTACAGTCTACTAGCCATCCCATTGTGGGGTACACTTCGATTACAACGCTGAAATGAACCGAGAATTTCATTCTGTTTATTTCTACGATGATTGATTTTTGTACTCTTACGCTTTACCTATCTTATATCGAATTTGTATGGAATGTATTATTGCGATAAGTATTTATGTCCGTGATATCATTTTTATTACATAGTATAAAACAAACTCCCCTTCCACGTCTGTCTGTATGTTCGCGATAAACTCAAAAATTGTTGAACGGATTTCCGACGGACCTAAAATCCGCATGATTTCACCAGTGGATAATGTGATTTGTGAGGAACATTTTGGTATATAATTTGTCAAGGATATTTTTGTAATCACGGCGGGTCAACGTCTGCCGTGCCCGCTAGTAGTGTATAAATGTAAATAGATGTTATAGAACACAGTCGCTATTGTGTACTATTTTTTTTTCGTACTGACTACGCTGTTGACCTAGCAAGGTCTTAACAGCTTCACCGGACTACAAAGGCGAGCGCTTAAGGCACTCAGCCAATTTTTGTTTGGGCAACTATCTCAAGGGTGCACGGCACCCCTCGGCTTGGCTGTTGTCTGATTCATGCAATTCGCGACCTATTTTTATTTTTTTTAACGTGGGGAAAACCCTTATGAATACCAACCTCCCGGAGAAGAGGGTGTGTTATGTCCGACTCGCACGGACTAAAACCCCACTGTATACTAATACTATATATTATATACTAATGTACTGGGTTACATTATTAAGGACATGCATACCCTTATATTAATTTCAAATCGTCGTATAAGTGCGTCTGTGTATTTGTTGTAAGTATATAACGTATATAATAAACAACGCAGACATAATCGCCGATATCAGTTAGTATTTATATGATATAGAGAAAAGCCGATGTATTGTAACAATATCGTAAGAAGGAGCATGGAGCCCATATATCTCGCAAGTCTCAATACATGAGTCGAATTTTAGATGTTTGTGTGAAATAGTTTTTGAGATATGAGCGTGTGAAAAGTGACTCCAAATGGTTCGTGTAATATTACACACGGTACCGCGCGCTCGTTATTCCGTTAGCTCGAACTTGGCTTGAAACACTACCACGTGTCTAGATTCTTTACCAAATAAATAATTTATTTATGTTGAGCGTTTAACGTAAATAAAAATAACTCACAATTTTAATTTAACATGCAACGAGAAAAAGCAGTTCGTGTGAGAATTCTTACATAGATCCTATGTGAATATAGTAAGCTGTAAATAAGGGCATAAAACAGGATCTAAGTCTTTTAAACTGTTCAGACGTCGTATTGCGTCAATAAAAGGAGATCGCTTGTACACTATATTTTCTTTCATATTTTTGTAATTAAAAAACGCGTATACATAAGAAGTTATTAATTTAAAAGCCGACGTTATCAAATTTCTCAAGCGGATTTCCTAATAGTCATTAAACTACGATTATCTAATTGTGAACTAGACAAAGGAAATACTAATCATTTGGTTATGAACGTGGGTACTATGTAGTTGATTATAATGTTGGATTCGTATTTCGGATGTCAGTTTAAATCGTGTATGTAAGAATATAAAGAGGTTCTCATGAAAATGGCTTTCTTGTTTCATTGGATCTATATCATTCACCTATGTTAAATGTGATATCATTTTTACTATTATTACCAACTTCTATAATACTTGTACAGGTTTAAGTCACCTCTGGCAATTGTTAACATTACTGCCTATCCCCTACGGAGTAGCTAAATTATATGTAGCTCAAGTAATGTACTGAAAAGTTCTCTTTCTAGCAGTTGAACTGTTGTCCAAATTAGATCAGTTCTTTCGGAGTTTAGTCTAGTCAAAAAAGATACATGTTTTTTTTTATTGTAGCACGGCATAATGTCTGCACTAGGCCTGATGGTAAGCACAGTACAATCCAAAAACAATGGCGACCACCGAATGACACACTATTCATCGCCAGTCGCCACTATCATGCCGGCTTGCAAAAAGCTGGATATTCACAGGCTGATCCCGAAATGCGACCCGCAGAAGCGAATCACTATTACGGGCTTTTTCGCCATATACGTGGTGGTTGCGATTCAGTCAGGCTGTGAAACTCTACCACCCCGCTTTCGCCATTGCCTCGTTCATTATTCAGCAAGGTGCACCACGTGCAGGTGAGGTTGGCTTGGGTGTCTCAAGTCTTATGATGTTATTCGACACCCCTTACACCACTTATTTTATATGGGTATGGAGTATTATGATTGTAATTGGTGACAAAACAGTATATAGTAGAATCCGAATATATTTATTAACCATAAGTTATCAACAATGCCTTAATAATCGTCACGGTAATATTACATTTTAACAATGCATATTATAGGAAAACGATTTTTAAAAGAATTTCCATAGCTAGACAGGACGGAATAGAAAAGGTTATGCCAGTGACTTTGCTCATAGAGTCCTAAATTACACACAATCTTCATATCGCAACATCATTCGCATTGCCTTTTCTATGCCATTCTATCTAGCTATAGAAATTGTCTATCGAAAAGCGTGTTACTAGTCGATAAATATTTAAATTTAAATATTGTTAATTAATCAAATAAAGTGCCCTTACTCTGGCGTCCTGCTAGGAAGTAGACACGAATTTAATTGAGATAGATTCTCAACTAAACCTGCTATACGCTGATATGCGAATGGTGAAAGATTTTCAAATTAAAGTGGATAGTTTAACGAACAATCATGTCATAACTTTACATTGCGGTGACGTCTCAGCTGTCGCTGCGTTGAGTGTTGTAGTTTGAAATTCCGTCCGAGAAAATTATTTGTGCAACCCACAAATTATATTATTTGAGTTTGACTATACTTTAAAATCGCTCCAATACAGGGTGTGAACGTAATTGTAGTTTTAAAAAAACACAAATCCCATAAAACGGAATGAAGCAATGGCGAACGCTAAAGAAAAATAACAAGAAATAAAGAATTAAAACATTACTAAGAAGAAATCACGTGTACAAAATTAACGACAAAAGCACCTGTAAAGTATCAAATGGGTCAGCGTTGAGCATGGGTCAGTAGGATTCCGGTTAATCCAGTGAGACGTGAAGCTTGTAAAGGGATTAAAGCAAAGCCGGCAGGTAGATTAATTCGCGCGTTACGTCTAAATTCCCGGTCCGAATGCTCGAGAACTGTGATGTGATAATGAATGATTAATTTGTAATGATCGCGTTTTACATTTCATGAATAAAAGAGTGTTTTGTACGGGCTTTTGCCTGTATCTTTCTTTGCCCACCCTTTTTTTCCATTATTCGGGATCGGGACTCTTAACTTTTGACTGGTGGAATATCAATTTGATGTTCGCAATTTCCAACCCTAACATGTATTAACGAATTTTTCGAAATTCGTGTACATTTCCTGAATTAAATGAGTAACATTATGGGTTGACAATGACAGAAAACATAGTGAGGAAAGGTGAACCTTAGAAATGTTCTCGTTGCACATGTGGGAAAATATAAACGTATGCATTTCTCGGAATATGAAATAACCAATACGTTTTAAGCTAGCATGGTGATATCGACCATACCTTTCTTCGAAAAAAAAACCTATGGTCTTGCAGTCCTTTTTTGTGTAGTAGCACGGAAAAATGACTGCACTGTGCCTGATGGTAAGCATAGTACAATCCAAAAATATTGGCGACCACCGAGTGACACACTATCCATCGCCGGTCGCCGCTGTCATGCCGGCCTGGAACAAGCTGGATATGCACAGGCTGATCCCGAAACGCGACCCGCAGAAGCGAATCACTATGACGGGCTTTTTTACCATATGCATGGTGGTCGCGACCCAGTCGGGCTTCAAAACCCTACCATCCCGCTTTCGCCATTGCCTCGTTCGTTACTCAGCAGGGTACACCACATGCAGGTGAGGTTGGCTTGGGTGTCTCAAGTCTTAAGATGTTATACGACACCCCTTACACCCCCAAAACCCACAAGTCCCCTTACAGACTGGTGATGATGATGATCTGCTCGTGTATATCTATATGTTCTTGGCGATACATTTACAATTTAAGGTTAAATTTAAGGTCTACATAAGAAGGCAGGCATTAAAAAAAACTTTACCACCTGTCTAAAATTTCATCATGAAAGTTTCCTTTAGAATAATCATTATTCAAACCAATGTCAATCAGCGCATTCAAAAATGCTTAACAGAAATTGTAGGACAATTGACGTCCATTCGCGTAATAATAGTCCCTGTAATCGTTATTGGATTTTTTTTAAGTGCCGTTTCTAGTCGAATTTTGCTAACCGACTCGATAGTGTTTAATCTATGGCGTCTCTTTATATTCGACTGAATTATTTTGGTACCACCTTAGTAATGTTCTTCTAATATCACCTTCTTCTTCTTACCCATATCCTAAGTAGGGTCGGTACAACATGTTTGTCATGTGGTATATGATTTGGCTTAATTTTCACGATCGGCCGCCTGCCTGACATCAACCCTGATGTTACAAAATCTAAGAGAGATAAGAGTAATACAATATAAAAATTTTTGGACACTAACAAATGGTCTTCAGTCTATCGCCAGTCTTCGCTTTCTTATTTGTTTGCAAGCGTCGACAACTGGATACACTAATCCCAAAACGTGACAAAGAGATTCACTATGACAAGCTTATCAGCATACGTATAGTTATGGTTGAGAACCATACCGAACGGCTTGAGCTATACTAGAGATATATCTTTATCTAAAGATGATAGATATATAAGATATATTATATGGCAGAGATATTCCACCAGATGTTGGGGTATGGCACACCTAAACGTGACGGATGTTACATCTTGCTTTCTAGATGTCTGTCTCTGTTGCCAATTATAAATACAACAACAAGATAATTAGCTAAATAGGTGCAGCCATTCTGAAGTGACGTGCTTAGATACATTCGGCGATATATTGTTTTTTCATTTATATAAGTAATGCAGTGTTTTCGTAAATCATGTCATACGACTAACCACAAACTTTAGACCCGTAAATGAGCACAACTGATGTAATCCAAATCTAGTTATGACGTCAACGATGCCCTGTTTTAAGCCTACATACATTATATTTTGTAAAATTTAAATCGATAATAAGAAAATTGGTCACCTGATTAGTTGTGCTAGAGATTCGTTCACAACTATCAAAACCGGGGCTGACACGGCGACCCGGACACTTGCCGGATACGTCTGCAACGCGTCCGGTCGATGATTGCTATCGAATTTCAAATTTTGTTATCTCTAAGAGCTCACAGGCGTAGGTATCGCATTATCATATTTTGTTAAGGTATGGCATAATAAAGTAACTTATTGTAAGATAAATATCAACATTGCTTTCCTGTTATGTGTCAAGGTGCGCATACTTTATACGAGTAGATTGTAATTGTGATTCAAGAAGATTCAAGCATTATACTTTGGTTTATACGGTTTGTTATTCAATGCGTCCAATATATCTTTATAACAAATAATAGTATTGGAGTGTATAACATCTAAGACTTGAGCCATCCAAGCCAACCTCACCTGCGCGTGATGCACCCTGCTGAATAACAATAACGAGGCAATGGCGAAAACGGGGTGGTAGGGTTTTACAGCCTGACTGGGTCGCAACCACCATGTATATGGCGAAAAAGCCCGTCATAGTGATTCGCTTTTGGCGGGTCGCGTTTCGGGATCCGCCTGTGCATATCCAGCTTTTCGCAGGCCGGCATGACAGCGGCGACCGGCGATGGATCAAGTGTCACTCGGTGGTCGCCATTGTTTTTGGATTGTACTGCGCTTACCATCAGGCACAGTGCAGTCATTTTTCCGGGCTACTGTAACAAAAAAAAAAACAAAGTAACTCCATACTAATGTATATCCAACCTATAGTAAGTTTGTAATATTATTATATTTACCATACCGATATATTAAATTGCGTATAGAAAAAAGAGGTCAGTCAATATTAATATCTCACAGGCAGGTTAAGTGAGCTTGAAACAGAATGTTTAAATTACATTCATTTTAATATTTTCATATTTGAACGAAGCATATTTTTGGTTATGTTTAATATTTCCAAAATACTAAGAAAGCATAGCGGTTCTACTTGCGTTAAAATGTTAAAATTCTGAATAACTACTGTCCATGGCGTTAAGTAAGCTTGAACAAATGTCATATGTAAACGGTATGTAAGAAACCGACCACGTGATCTCGCAATTGATCAGTGCAGTATCGTACCTTGCTATCATAGGTGTTCACAGTTCGGTTTTTTATGATATTATACGCATCTCATTAAACGGTCAACACGTTATAATAACACGTTATAAGACATAACTACAACATATAACTATAACGTATAATCTACTTTTTTCTTTTGAATTGAAACTTTTTATAGAAGAAACTTTTGAAACCAGTAATAGCTTCAGCTTGGCTCTACCACCTTATATATATACCACCACATACATTAAAGAACTGTATAATGTACAAAATTACAAATTAATTCTCTTTAAATCTTGTTTAAAAATTCTTATAACTTTTCGACTATACAATTGAAGCGTTGAAAATATTAAAAATGAGATACCAGGAATCATTAGAAATATCTTAAAGATGTACAAAAATCTACTTATGAAAGTTATTTTTGATATGAAAAGATTTCGTATCTTTGATCATTAATGGCTCCTTGATAACACTAGCGATAGTGTTCTGTGACGGAACTGCAGTTGTAACGGAATCGATTCCTTTTTGCATGTTTCATATTCCTTGAATATTTCTCTTTTTCCAACTTATGTAATATTTCGTTTTCATTGTGTATTCTGTAGAAGTGTTATTGCTTTGTTTTGATAAAATGATAAAATATCTTGATAAACAAAATGTATATTTAAAATTAATATTGTTTTCTTTCATTGTCTGCTTTTATTTTTTTAAGAGCCCTATAAAACTGTAATATTAAAGCTATATTTGTCTTTAGGTATTGAAGGTCTTGGATTCTGCTTTTAGATTTTTGATTAACAGCATCCGTTACGGGCCTCATTTACAAAAATAAAGTATATATTTGTAACGTCAACTTTTTACTAAATGTATGTGAAAGTATACATACACAGTACTTGTAACAAAAAAAAAACGATGCACTCATAAGGACTGACGACAGAACTGAATTATCAAAAGAATGTAACAACTGTTCTGTGTCCTCTTTTGAATGTTTCAATCAATTATAGTATGAATTATGTAATTACTTTTTTTGTAAATTGAAATTGTTATCATTAGCCTGGTTTACACAACTATTGGCATACTGATTAATGGTGGTAGAGCCACGCTGAAAAACTATTATTGGTTTCAGTATGAATGGGTCGGCTCGCCCTGGGTAGTACCACCCTCTCATAGAAAACCGACGTGAAGTAACAGTGCTTGCATTGTTGCGTTTCGTTCGGTCAGTGAGAGCGTCGGAGATCCATCTCCCCTCCCCTCTCCTCTCTCAATATATATTTTATATAGTTTATCAATTAATCACACATATGATGGGCTGCACAATTTCAATACAAAATATGATGATGATGATTGTTCCGACCGGTTACGGCAATGGCGGTCGCAACTTGGTGGTCACTTTGACCCCTAAACTTAGAAGTGGCGCTGGAGAAAATATACATACTAGATGTAATAATACGTTGCTAGTTTGACCTAAGCCATGCAAGCGCAACGCGGTCGGTCACACTGACCATGTCATTACGCGAAAACATAAATGTGTTTCATTAATATTTATACAATAATAAAATTAAAGAAGTTTTTAGTAATACAATTTTTTTTTAACTTTCTGTCTGTTTGATTGAACTAATCTCTGAAACTGTGGATTTTAACAGCACTTTCACGGGCTAATATAAATAACTTAGACTTCTCTTACTTTAGAAACACAACAATTAAAGCACCATGTTTATACTGAACAAAATTAGTTTTGCTAAATTCCACGCGGTCGAAATCGTGTAAATCTTAAAGGATACAAAGGTAAGCGAAGTCGCGTGTGGTTACTAGTTATGCCTAAACATATTGTAATTTGCTTGTGAATAATATTGTGATTGTTTTCTTCTATATATATATAATATGAATATAAAGGTAACGTGTCTGTACTTTGTTTGATTTTTGTGAAAACATTTGATGGAAGTGTCTTGGAAAAAGTAATAAAATAGATTTCAATCATTTGTAGAAATGTCTGTATGTCTGTCTGTTTGTTTGAACACGCATCACTACTAAAGCAATGCGTTCACAATAAACAGTAAAGCATATGTTCGGGCGTAAATTAGTCTTTGTTTCATTAAAATCGGTTCACTCTATCATAAGTTATTATAATTTGAATGACGGCTCGAGTTAAGTATGCGAGAAGAGTAGTACGTACGTAAGGTTTAACTAATTTGGTTGAACGCGCTAATCTCAGGAACTACTTACCTTCAGTATTAGAGAGCTCATTAATCGAGGAAAGCTATTTGGCTATATCTCATCACGCTAAGGTCAATGGTAATGGGGTGTAAGGGGTGTCGAATAACATTTAAGACTTGAGACATCCAAGCCAACCTCACCTGTACGTGGTGCACCCTGCTGAATAACGAACGAGGCAATGGCGTAAGCGGGGTGGTAGGGTTTTACAGCCTGACTGGGTCGCAACCACCACGTATATGGCGAAAAAGCTCGTCATAGTCATTCGCTTCTGCGGGTCACGTTTCGGGATCAGCTTGTGCATATTCAGATTTTCGCAGGCCGGCATGATAGCGGCGACCGGCGATGGATAGTATGTCACTCGGTGGTCGCCGATGTTTTTGGATTGTACTATGCTTTCCATCAGGCACAGTGCAGTCATTTTGCCGTGCTACAATAAAAAAAAAGAAAAGGTCAGTGGGAGCGGAGCGCCAATTAAAAATGTTTCAAAATCGTTTTCTTTTCTTTTGCAAGCAATCCAAAGTAACTATTCCACGCGGACGAAGTCGCGTGCAGAACCTAGTGTAAAATAATTTTATTCCTCCAAGTTATCTTCTTTCAAAAATGGAGGGAATAGTGACTTGAACTGGTAGGTAGTGTTTGTTCATTTATTTCTTCACCTCCATTGATTGTGGTTTTAATATAAGGAGAGATTTGGACTGTATTTTTAGCGGTCTCGGAGGGAAAAGGTTGATCTGGGAAAAGAAAACATACACACTTTCTTGGCTGAGGTGCGTCTTGGTATCACTGTTATGCTGCTGAAATGGAGGCACTCTTATTTATAAAGCGCCGAATAAAAACGGTATAGCGTCCGTATCACAAAATATACATATTTTCACTCGCAGCGTGGCTTGCGTTGGTTCGCGACACAGAGCGTTCTTGTGTCACGCGCGGCGCGTTGACGAAGACTAGCGGCACGACTCGCACGATTCATAATGGTGGCACATATGATCGCGTGATAATCAGGGCGGTGCAAGCGCAGCGCCCCCCAGCGGTATGCTAATGAAAAGAATTTCTATGCGTGGGAAGGAACAGTTGCTGCCTTCGCGCATTAATACAAAACTAACTGCCTTAATGGATAAATAAGTTTATTATTATAATTTCGTAATTCCTTAATGCCAACTTATTTTTAACATAATCCTATTTAAAATATAAAAACTATTTTCTCATTCAAGATTAACTGATATTTGAATAAGTCAATCTTTATTATTTTAATTATTTGTCAAACAACGTTACTTAATAGACGATTTAGAAAACTAATAAAATAGGCTGTCGTCCTTATAATGTTCTAGTTTTAAATAAGTTTTCAATAAATGTTAAATATAATTATCCTTAACTTTATTAAATATAAATGTAACAAACTTATGACAAAAGTTTTATAGGCAGATGGAATTTCTAAGTATTATGTCTAGTATTTTTTCTTAAGAGCTAAACAATAATAATAAAATTTAATAGAAGTAACATATAATCTCTAAAAGAACCCATAACCTTTCTTAAATTGAGTAGTAATCTTTTCAGGATTGAAGTTTCTTAACGTATAGTAAGAACACAAATAAAAAAAAGTTCATTTAGTATTGTACATTTTAATTAATAGAGATATACAAACTCGTATACAACTTATACCAGGTGAATGTTTAAAGGGTGACACCATTCAATCGCCTGGTAATTTATGGTCATATTTAATATATAAAATAATAATATCAAAACAAATACTAATAAACAACATAGAGAACCTTAGTAGAAATTTGTTATAAAACTTTTACAAGTATGGGAACGATACTTTTACACCTAAAAAAATCACATCTAGGGTCAATGAACAGCATCAAAGGGGAACTTTTCAAGGTTAATCATTACCTAACTGTTTATTATCGGAATGCCGCATGGTTGAACAGTGGGATACGTGGTGCGGGCCGGGCAAAGAAGGCGGTAATTCATCGCGCTTTTTTTGCGTAAATCATCTGATGTTAAGTGAAAATCAGTTTTGCTTTTCTCGAGATAATTAGGTCAAACAATAAGTATCTATTTTCTACATTAATTTAGAACTAGAAGGATGTAATGAACAATATGTGAGAATATTGTAACTTTTTAACCAGTCATGCTGTATCCAATAAAAAGTCTCATGAAGGGAGCATAACGCTTTTTTCCTTACGTGACAATTCCTACTAGTTAACTCATATTGCAAGCCGCGTTAAAGAACTTTTTTCTACAAAAAAAAGTTTTGCTTTTCTCGAGATAATTGGGTCAAACATTAAGTATCATTTTTCTACATTAATTTCTAACTAGAAGAATGTAATGGATAATATGTGAGAATATTCTAACTCTTTAACCAGTCATGCTGTATACAAAATAAGTCTTATGGAGGGAGCATAACGCTTATTCCTTATGTGACAATTCCTACCAGTTAACTCATATTTCAAGCCGCGTTAAAGAACTTCTTTCTACAAAAAAATTATATTCACGATAATTATGACGCGAGTACGCTAATTTATACAGAAAAAAAAGTCGAGGCTGTCATAAGGACTGCCAACAGAAGTGAAAACTCAAAACAATGAAATAAATATGTTCTCTTCTGAATTTTCATATTAATTATAGTGTCAACGGCAATATATAAATTTGAGAATTTGTTCATTGAAATTATTAACACTAGCGTGGTTTTCATATCTATTGGCATTGGGAGTAATAATTATATATATATTTTTATAACGTCTATTAATCATTCAAACGTATGATACGTAGCGTGCCATGACGCGAAATTATAAATTTATCTTCTGCCAAAAATACAACTCATCGGACCTAAAGAAGTTATTACGTCAAAAGTTTTAAGGTAACAGAATGGATATGATTGGAAGGTCAGAGGCGAAAGCCGAAGGTAGTTTACGGTCGATTCACAGCTCAAAGCAACTCCGTTTCGATAGCCGAGCGAAATGAAGCACGTAGGTAACTAGATTACCGTGGTCGAATGGGCGCGTCATTCGTACAATACAGAAGTTTTGACATACAATTCCGAGCGTCAAAATTAACAAATTTATTGCCAATCCATATTCTCATTTATACGTTAATAAACTAAATTACAGTTCTAAATCATACGAAAGGCTTTATTTCACACAATTGGTAGAAATAAAGGATTGGGAAATGGTACGCGCTTGGTTTCAGGCGTGCTGGAACTTTATTAAAATTTACTGTGTGCCTCGTAGGCATATGCAGATTTATTTTATGCATACTTCAATTCTATTATCGGTGTATGGTATAGGAAATCTTTAGTCTCGTATTTTAAAAGTTGACATGAATTTTTCATGTTATCTAATGGGCTGTAAAAGATAGAATCTATTACTTACGGTTGCAACACCGTTGTTTTATACACTTTGTTTATACTCTTTATAGGTTTCAATACAGTGTTATGTAATACTAGCAGAGCCCGCGACTCCGTCCTCGTGGAGTGTAATGTAAAAAAAAACAGTAAACAATAAAATCATTTGAATTAAGTCCATTTATTTATCTACTTTTCTCTCGTTCTCATTAAATTTACAATAACTTTTGATAAACTGAACCGATTTTAATGAAACAAAGACTAAACGTGACTCGTGGATATGCTTTATGATTCTCAAGGATTTATCGTGAACGCAGTAGGTACTTTAGCATTGATGCGTGTTCATACAAGTAGACAGGCAGACATCTCTAAAAATGATTAAAATGTATTTTATTACTAGCTGTGCCCGCGACTTCGTCCGCGTCGAACTTGATATACTAAACAGTAACTTATAAAGATATCTGAATGTATTAAGTCCATTTAATTCTCTCTCGTACTTACGCCGCATCGTCATTAAAATTACAATAACTTTTAATAGAGTGGACCGATTTTAATGTAAACAAGACTGAATGTTACTCGAGGATATGCTTTATGATTTTATCGTTTTAATCGTGAACGCAGTACTTTAGTATTTATGCGTGTTTGTACAAACAGACAGACAGACAGACATTTCTAAAAATGCTTGAAATGTGTTTTATCACTTATTCCAAGGTACCAGTAACAATTATTTTCACAAAAACCTAAAAAGTACAGACACGTTCGATTTATGTTCTTATTATATATATAAGACAATTATAATTTGGTTTTAAGAGGCACAATAAAACTCATTTGTTTCTCTGAAAAATGAAGAATGACATTTTTATTTATAAAGAACTTAAATACTCATATAATATTTACATAATAACACTATTTTACCTGAGAAATGAAGAAACGACAGTAAAAGTTTATTGTTCACCTCTCAATTTATACAATTTAATAAAACACAAGATTAATCTCGCAAAAATGAATTCAGCATGCGTTCTTCGTCTTAGACAAAAATGACAGATCGTTTGACAAACGTTCAACAAACAGTGCGCGCGCACATTCACATTAAAGAAATAATTTTCTTTACACATATATAAGATTAAATTATGAAATAACGTATAACCCTAAATCTAGAATCTACTGGCTCTCAATTGCATATGCTACAACACACTTCGAGATACTTGCAGGTGAGCGTTGGAGAAGTTTTCCTTTGTCGAAAGGTTTTGTTTATTTCAGGATTCGAACCTCTTAGATTAACTCTATGGTCGAAAACTATACCATCGGTTAATCTTTCTCTCGACCTTCATTTGTTATTACATCTCTCGTATCGTGATAACATTTATGTAACATTGATGTTTATATTTGTAAACGTAACACGTTATACAATAACACAATCAAATTTATTTTGGTGTCATGCCATCTATTGGACTGTTGGGTAGTTTTCTCATACTCAAAGTTAGAACAAATTATGAAACACTGGCATCTATTTAATCTTTAGTGAAGTTTTTTTTTTAACAATGCGGTACTTTATAGCATTTTTTTACTTTTTTTCATACTAGAAAAGGTACTAAAATACTACAGGTATTCATAAAAATGCTCATAATTATACTTATAAATTAATTATGTAAAGAATTTTTTTTTATTATTCAACAATCACAAAACATAACAAAGCGACATAAACAAGGCACCTTTGCGAGTACATACAATCCTTTAGCTTTTATCCATTAATAGAAGCAATCCACAGTAAACATAAAAAATGGGATGTGTCGTAGAGACACACGATAGAAGTGATACTTTTTTATTACAGAGAAACATTTTAATAGAAAAAATACAACAAAAACCCAACCTCACGCGATGTTCCCATGCGGACACTCACCCAAGTACTGACTGCGCCCGAAATCGCTTATCTTCGGTGATCGGGCGAAAACCGGAGTTTCCAACACTCTTCCTGACACAGTGTTTATTCCCAACCACTTTTCGTGACACAAAAAGTTTGCCGGTCAGAATTTCCAAGCCTACAAGATATTTCAATTGAAACGTTTTACAAATTTGATTTTCTCGCTTTACTTAGACAGACATACGTTGAGAATAACACTAATTATCACACTTCAAATAATAAGCGTACAATCGAAAAGTCTTCGTTAGTTGTCTATGAACATCACTCTTAATAATATGAGTTATCTCTTACTGCCAGTCACGTTAGGATATAATAGGGTTTAGTTCTATTGTTATTCCCCGCATAAGCATTGTTTCACAAATTGGAATTTCTATATAAAGGTATTAATTGGAAGTCGATTTCTCTTGATTTTTTATATTGTTTAGGCCTCATATTTTAGTGTAATTTAAAGCAGAATACGGGATTAAAAGTTTCTTAATCCAATAATAATAAAGTAATAGAACTGCAGGAGTAACATTAACTCCTACGATCAAAGAATAACACATATTATACAGTCGTATATTATTTTGATTAATATAATAATAATTTGTCCAATTCAATATTTTTATTTAAACTTCTTCAACACTGCTCTTTTCTCGGTATCGCTTTAATTAATATCTCTGAAGAATTGACAGGTTTCAACGACAATAAAATAGAACTAAATCGTTTAGGCATTAATTTCTGCTCATATTGCAACCACGCGGCGTGTCGTAGAAAAACGAAAATATAAACATTGCTTCCGTGTATACATAAACGAATGATTACCTGTATTTTCAAACGGTAATAAACGAATATATCATACCTTTTATTCCATGTCAGAACCGTTCACATTTCAATCAGCGAGGCCGTCGCCCCATCTCAGCGGATCCAAAGGGTCGCGTCAGCTCGCGACAGCGCTTGATTACTTCCCGTCTACGCCTTTAATTTCGAGCTAACCGATCGTCCGTGTTCCGATTGTCCCTCACGTGTTATACGGACCCGTTTCATTTCGTTTTTTATTCGATTCGAGTTCGTGAACTTGTTAATTGCTTTAATATCCGAGATGTAGAGTTAGACGATATATTTATGTACATAAATATAAATCAATTGCCGAATGTATATAAGCGTATGACTTCAGAACATGCGCACCTATTTATGCAAGTCTGTTTGTTGTGTTCGTCAGGGCAAGGTTTGCATGAAATAAAGTTTGAACGATCGCATGGAATAGTGAAAAAATTGGATTAAAGGATCTTTGTATAAAAAAGAGAGTGAGCGAATGAGTGATACAGAAAAGAGAGATCTTCAAAAATATTGACAGTTAGTTGCTACGGTTTCCATTTAATTTAATATATTGTACTGAAAAGGACATATTTGGCCCCATTATCGCCGTTAGTATACCCGTACCACGCCAAGACAGCTAGTTTGTTATAAATAAGTTTGAAGGTGGTAAGCCACGCTGAAGCCTTTACTGGTTTCAGAATGAATGGGTCAGCTCGCCCGGGGTACTACAGCACGACCCACAGAAACATCGACATGAAGTAACAGTGCTTGCATTGTTGCGTTTCGTTCGGTCAGTGAGAGCGCTGGAGGCCCATCTTCCGTTCCCCCTCACCCATTCCGCCAAACACAGGCTGGCAACGCACTTGCGACTCCCTTGATGTTGCTAGTGTCTATGGGCGGCGGTGATCACTTAACATCAGATGAACCACCTCATTTGCCTCCTATGTTATAAAAAAAAGTTGTATTTCTGAATTCAAAAGCAATAATGTACGGTGCATCCTCAACCAATTGTTCAATATATTTGACGAAAGCGTAGAATAAGTATGATCATCATCATCAGCCTGTAAGAGACCCACTGCAGGGCCATAAGCCTCTTCCCGAAGGAAGGTATAGGCGTAATCACCACGCCAGCCCACGACGTATTGGCGATTTCAAACTCTGAGAAATCTACAGTTCTATATTTTTCCCACATACAGTAGTACTACAAGAACATTCCTCAGGTTCAGGTTTCCTCACGATGTTTTCCTTCACCATCAGTCGACAGTGTTACTGATTTAAATTAGTAAATGTACGCGAATTCCGAAAAATTCTTTGGTACATGCCGGGGTTTGAACCTGCGGACATCGAAATAATATTCCACCAAAACAATAGGCCACCGCGACTTCTATCGTATAAAGTATGTAAAAAGTTAATAGGCAATTATAACAAAATAAAAGAGGAAAAATATACGATATAGAACTGAGAGCAGGTAAATATGTAGGTACACAAACATTTCGTAAAAACAAGATGTCCACGATTGCCCCGAGGATCAATCCAACTTTTTAAATTAAGGGCAGCAGGGAATCTCGACGTAAATGGGAAATGAAAGAAACATGCAAAAAGTTTACTAGGACAATTCTTAATTTATGGGTTCTTACTTCGGTTAATAAAAGTTCGATTCTGTTTGTGTTTATGTTTGGGTAGATTTTTTTTCACCAATAATGGAGATAAAAAGTTTCTCTTGGAGAAATCGAACGCGATTAAACAAAATTTGCTTCAGCCCAAATAGAAAAAAATCCATTGCGTCGTGCGTACTGAGTGGTGGTGGTAATCGAGTGGTTACAATTCGTATAAATTTTATAGGTGGTAGAGCCATGCTGTAGATATTAGTAGTTTCAGCATGAATAGGTCGGCTCGCTCGGGGTACTACCACCCTCTCACAGAAAACCGACGTGAAGTAACAGTGCTTGCATTGTTGCGTTTCGTTCGGTCAATGAGAGCGCCGGAGGCCCACCTCCCTTTCCCTTCCCCCTTTCACTGTGGTTACCTCAATCGCGCTCTTTTCGGTAGTTCATTACAACATTAAAATCTTTTCTATTCCTTTTAAAACGTATTTTCAAATACCCTTTTATATCTTTTCCTCTTAATTAACCAACCACAATGTACTAAACTCTTTAATACGAAATACGCTTCGTACGCGTATTGTGAGTGACGCCACATTGAATTCTATGGCTTCATTGAATTCTATTCCCGGTCTATTAGTGACGCATGATTCGGTGCTGATAAGCCCAATACTGTCAGTCTTATGCTATCTATTTCGCATTCTATTCTTTATGTTGAGAACAATTTTGTTTCTTGTAAAATATTGAACTTGGTTAATAGCATAAGAGACTTTGCTATAGAGAATATTGATGGAAATGTTTCGAAATACATGAAATTTGGGAATTTAGGAACTATTCGACGTTAAATACAAGTGGATGATCGTTTTTTATGACATAATTAATTCTATCCCTTTTTATATTTATATGCGAATTAATAGTATGAAGATATCTTCTCTCTATTTTATTTATTCAGTTTGCGTGTTCGTTTATTTGATTACTAGCTGTGTCTGTCACTTCGTCTGCATGGAACTCTATGTAAAAGAAAATAGTGCTTAATAAAATCATCTCAATGTATTAAGTCCATTTAGTTATCTCTTTTACTCTCGTACTTAACTCGAGCCGTCATTCTAATTACAATAACTTTTGATAGAGTGGACCGATTTTAATGAGACAAAGACTAAGTTATTTTCGAGAACATGCTTTATTGTAAACCTATTACTTTAGCATTGATGCGTGTTCATACAAACAGACATTTCTAAAAATGATTGAAATTTATTTAATTACTTATTCTCAGACACCTGCAACAATTTTTCTCACGAAAATCGAAACACTACAGACCCTTTAGATCTACATTCTTATTATATGTATAGATATATATGCTATTATTATCAAATATATTATCTTTTTTTTTTCAAGATAATATGCACTACAATTACATATAAGTCGAACTGTTATCACATCTTAGAATTCCATGTTACAGGCACTGCCTTTGGGGCTTCAGTTGAGTATTGTAACTGATTTTTGGAAATCAAGATATTTTTATTTGTAAATGTGGCGGGGCACGTGTATATCGACATACCACATCAGTTATAGGGCTAATACGGTGATGGTTATGCCCTTAATTCTCTGACCAAGTTTTAGTATAGATTTTGTTACCTTATTTAATATATGGAACAAGTTGCGAGGTTAAAGTAAATTATATCCTTGCAAAATAACAGTTAGTTATTCCGTTGCATAATTTTATCTCAACGCTTGAATAATAACTAATGCAATACAGTAAACCTACATTTTACATTTTCCTCCATTTCACACAAACGGAGCCAGGTGCATAATTAGTTCTCCTGTGTATCGTCTATGAGAAAATTAATGAATGGTACACACACGGATTTAAAATTACAAGTAAAATGGGTCTACAATTTACTTAATAAAAATACTCCACGAGTGCCAGTTTTTGCCAACCGCCAACGTCAGACTTGCCACATTCAACTGTTCCATCTAGAACCGTCCGACTTGCTCCAGTATGTCTAAATTAGAAAGATACCGCAAACTAAGGAAAGATTGTAACGAAAGGAGACCATCCGTATTTTGACATCCCATTCATCTCTCAACGAAAACCACAATTACTGCATCTTTTGTCGTCATGGAATTTTTGTGAGAGCTTCGAATTTTATAGCTCCTTTTGAAATTATTATTTTCATATTATCTAGGATTGTAAACGTCAAGAAACTAATTAGGGCTTCGCCTACTTTGATATCTCATTGTTGAACCGAACAGAATGAGAGAGTTTCTGAAGATTTCTCATTTTAAACATAAATGAACTATAGGAAATGTTGCTATAAGAAGTTTTTTTATGTCAGAAGGCAACAAACAGGCCAACGATCCATCTGCTGTTTAATGGTTACCGTCACCTATTGACAACTGCAACACCAGGGGCATCGCTGTTATGTTGCTAACCTTGAAAGGCGTGTTTCAATCCCTGTTTTTAGAGTCCCATGTCATAACCCCGAGGGAACACTGTACCAGGTAATTCATTCCACAATAAGCTTTTGTGTTAAAAAGCAAAATTAAAATATTATGTTGGATAGTGTATCGTTATTATTTGAAGACGAAACAAGTATGTGAACCAAATTATATATATTGAATAATATGGAATAAATAATAAGAAAAAAGTATTTTCAAACATTGGAGAAAAATCTTAAATATTCTAAAATTGGCTCTAAACAAGTACTAAGCTGATATTTTAGTTTTTTTTTTTATTGTAGCACGGCAAAATGACTACATTATGCCTGATGGTAAGCACAGTACACACTATCCATCGCCGGTCGCCGCTGTCATGCCTGCGAAAAGCTGGATATGCACAGCGTGATCCCGAAACGCGACTCGCAGAAGCGAATTCTAACACGGGTTTTTTCGTCATATAGGTGGTGGTTGCGATCCAGTCAGGCTGTAAAACCCTACCACCTCGTTCGTTATTCAGCAGGGTGCACCACATTTAGGTGAGGTTGACTTAAGTGTCCCAAGTCTTATAATGTTATTCAACACCCCTTACACCCTAAAATCTTATATCAATAAAAATGTAATTGCCCAAAGTATGTACGCGAATCATTTTAGGACGGCTGTTTTTTTTTGGTTAAATTTTTTTGTTGTGTTTATAATTATCAAGACATGACTTGTAGAACTAAAAATGTTTGAAAAATCATAGGAAAAGGTGAAAAGCTTAGGTTGAAAAATCCTAGATCTCGTTTTGCCCCAAATTTAGCGGCAGATGTACACCGTGGGGTTTTTGTCTGTGCGATTCGGACATAACCCCCTCTTTCCGCCGGGAGGGTAGTGTATCCATAAGAGATTCTCCAACAATAAAAAAAATCCTTATATAAAAAGTGAGTGTATGAGTGAGACGGCAGATATTATAGATATCTTCAAAAATAATTACACGTTCAGTTTCTCAGTTCTCATTTTATTTCATAAAATAATAGTATTGTCAGAGGGAGATTTAGTCGCGTTTTCTTCGTAAGCACAATATAATTGCTAGCATTTACGGAAAAGAAAACAAGCTGGAACATTAAGAGCAACGTTAATAATTTATTATTCACCTGTGCTGGTAACGTTCAAATAATTACTACAATGCTTTTAGAATGTAAATTTACTGAAGATTTCTTTATTTAAAAATAGTGATTTTATTTATTATAGATAATACTAGCTGACTCGGCTACGCACTGCCGTGGCTCAGTTATTGAATTAAAATAATGATAAAATATTTGGTATTACGGGGTAATGAGTCTGCCAAAAAACTATCGGGGTAATGAACGGAACATTAAATTAAAACTAGTTGGTCCTACAGTTTGAGTCATAAAACTAATTTAAAGCGCCATCTGTTCGAGGCTGGAGACACTTACAATCATCAACATTGATAAACATTTTAATTGTAATTTAAAAATATTGAAGCCATTAATCAAAATATAAATTATTGTATCTTTCAAGTTGCACCACATTATACATATATGGCAATTTTCATGAAGGTCGGTTGAGTAGTTCATCGTGCACAAATATCATAACAGTGGATTTTTATATATTTAGATTAGTGTTATTCAGATAACTGTTTGTAACTGCAGTACCGTTTGTCCAAAGTATATGTATCTATGTTAGTGACCGATAATTACAACAATTGGCACATGTAAGAGTTTTTGTGGAGTTACGCTATCCACCCTAACGTATGAGTTTGTTTTATACATTTCTATGTATCTTAGTTTCATTAAAATCAGTTCACTCTATCAAAAGATATTGTAATTTTAATGAGGACGTAACTTAAGTACGAGAGCAAAGTAGATATGTAAATGGACTTAATACCTTCAGATGGTTTATTAATCGGAATTTTTTTACATTGGGTTCAACGCGGACGCGGTCGCGGGCACAGCTAGTAATTACAGCGAATAAAAAAATGTACTCTCCGAGATGTAAAAAAAAATATTTTATATTTATAAGTAAATACTTATTAAATGAACGCAAGGATTTCTTTAAAAAAATCTAGAAATGTTTTGCTTTTCATTAATTACTCTTTAGGTATAATAAAGTTCAAACTTTAAAAAATCAATGAACTTTGGTCAAATGTCGACCACTGGGCGCCCACTAGTATAAACTAAAATACCTAAAGAGTAATTAACGAAAAGCAAAACATTTCTAGATTTTTTAGCTGTTTCAATGTTTGTCCCCCCGAACCAAAACTTTGGATACACGACTGCCGTCTTCTTAGAACTTTCCAGTTGTTTGTGGCAAGTCAGAATCCATGTTCCGTGGTATTATTTCCCATCCACTTCATTTGTCCACAATAACCGAATTATATTACGTAAACACCACTAATATTACAAATTATAGAGTCAAATAACGCAAGATTATGAATAAAATATAAAAACCACTACATGAGATTCTAAGAACTCGTCAAAAACTAAAACTCGTCTTTTGTTGCACATGAATATAAAATGCAGATGTAACGTATAAATAAGTATTTACTTTTAATTATCTATCCTATCATCACAATGCTGCGTTTATTTAAATGAATCAATATATATCTATAGTCACCTCGAAATTATTAAAGTTTAAAATAACTCTAAGGTTTCATACATAACAATGATTTATTTATAAAAATTGGTTGTCTGTAAAATCGGTTTACGGTCGATAATTTTATGTGATAACGTCATACGAAAACATTGATGAAAAATCGCATACATTTATGAATTTAATTTAATTATTATCACAAAATTGAAACACAGTTCAAGTGTAGGTTGTGTGCTGCCGATGTCTCTCTTCTTCTCGGACGAATCGGCCAATGGAGTGTAAGAGAGATAGATGCGTCATAAGCCGAACGCTTAGGCCGATCGCGCCTCTCTATCGTTTCATACGTGCTCTCGCTTGCACGCGGCGGAACGTGACAATGAGTCATACTTTTTCGTGCGTGCACCCGGCGTTCATCGATTTATAAGACGTTATCACATCAAAAATATTTGTACATGGTATTTGGTGAATATCAGAGAAAAATCAAAAGTTCTATGCAGTACGTTATGTACTAATATCATTAGCGATAAATGGTTATTATTGACTCTGAGTTTGTTCACATTCTTATTGAATTTTAAAGACAAAGGAAATATGATTTAACTTATAAATACCTTTTATTCGTGTAATATGGTACGTATACAAAATATCTTATAAAGATTACATATAAGCATATTTTCATTAAATCTATAATAATGTAGTGTTATTATTTACATTGCAGTTATGTACATTCAAACATAAAGTGTTGTTACATTAATTTATATGTTCCACAATAATGTTGTGTATTTATGTTAACACATAATTTATATTTAAAACCTTAATCGTAACCCCTTGTTAATCGGGTATAATATAATAAATAAGAATACAGTTTAATTTTTAATTATAGACTAACAATCAATAAGTATATAATGTTTTATATGTCGATAATTTTTTTTAATACATCGATACGAGTTTTGCAATCCGCGTACCCAATTTATAAATGCTTTTGTGCGCCCTCAATGTAATAATCCATTACGATAATTTTAATTAGCATAGAAAAGTGATTTCAAGAAATTACTGTATGTGTAAACAACTTACATTGAACTTAAAAAACTTAAAACGTAGCTAGCTAGTAAATGTGATCTAGCCCCGTCAATCCGCCCGTATCTAAGCAGCATATAACTATTACTTTTTCACCACCGATATTGAGAATATGGCATCTTACTTCCACATTTTATCTAAGATAGTCTGGCGTTACAGTATTAATTTACGTATGCGTGCGTTGTCGTGTCATATGTTTTGTCAAAATGTCATGTAGGTAACGTAACTACAGATTTTTTGTTACAATATTATTTATTGTACACGGTACTACCGAAATCCCGACATCTACATGATTAAGAAAACTCAAATGATTACGAAATTCCCAACATGTATTACCACTATCGAAATACGAAAAATCATGGAAAGAATTATATTATCATATTGGATGCATCCCTACATACAAAAAACGCTAATTATCGTAGCATTTTATGAAATTAACCTTCTGTACTCGTATAGTGGAATTAACGTCCGAATATCTTTCGATTAGAGCCTACATTTTGTATGAAACTAAATCGATTGAAAGGGCTTTTAGAATTTAAAAATACAAGTAATATTTTTAAATCTGTATGATTACCTACTAATATTATATTTGTGCTGCATATTAATAGATATTGGTATATCTTAGCATAGATAAATACTGGTACAACTATGTATAGTAAAAAAATCTTATCTCATGTCTTATCTCATTTTTATATTAAATAAGCATTATTTCTATTTAATCATAAAAATCTACAAGAATTACAGTATGACCTGTGTTGGAAACATATTTTTATCCATTGGTATTATTTTAAAACCTTTTAACAGAACCCGTTATCAAAACAGGTGACATAAAATAAGCTTTTAAGATCAACAGGTATCCGATTGAATTTATATTTGATAAATTGAATTCCCGGCTTACGTTTTAGTACAAATTTAAAATAATATTAATGAGAAGTGACTCTGTTAAAACAAAGTATGCAGAGGTTGGATGTTATAAATACAAATTAACTTATAGAAAGTGCTTCTAATAAACATACGTTGTCTAGCTTCTTAAACGTTGTGTTAACCTCCTAAGATATAATGTAGAATATATCGTACAAAGTGAAACATGTTATTTAAGCCCAATTTTGAAAAAAAATCATCTAGAAGCCCGGTGTACAATACGATGTACATTGAAGTTTTATGGATTTTGCTTTTAAAATTTCGGGACAACCGCCATAATTATTCAATAAAAAAATGTCTAAATATGTTTTTTCATTTAAAACTCAGGATCACCGAAACACACAATGGGAATTTAAATAACCAAGAGATAAAAACATTGGTTGTTTTTCGATACAAAAAGGCCTAAAATGCGTGGTCCGGTATATGTAAAATTATATTGTTCAACATATCAAACACTGGGTTTTTAACTCTCGATCATTGCAGCTAGAGTTTTGGGAGGTTAATACAATAATTATTATTATCATCATAACATTGTAAAACAAGATTAAATATTCATTTTAAATATCAGAATAGTCAGTTTAAATATCAAACATATTTATTTAGGCATAAAGATCTTGCGGGGTGAGGGGTGCGCGGCGCATACGAGTCTCGCGTCAAATCCATGTGCGCTCAACGTTCGAACGGTTTTGATCATTCACACTGCACTCGCCGGCCAGAGCGGACGTGCCTCGTCGCTGTCAGGCGGTGGTTATCATCGTGTTATTGTATGTGCTATTCATCGAAATTCGAATTGTGCCTGTGGGGAAAAAAACGTAACAAATTCAGAAGATCTGTGATATTTTCTTTTACTAATTGAAGTAATCTATGATTCGTCGGCGCAAAATAAACAAAAGCGTCAAAAGAAACGAGGTCCAGAAAAACATAAGCGGGTGGGTGAGAAAGCAAGAACGAAAGGCGACAGAGGGTTTACTAACAGATATGACGAGCCTAAAACTACGTAATTTTATCCTTTATTCAATTTAGGCCCTGAGAAGGCGCTTATGAACGTCAAAGCTACTACCGGTTCGGAAAACAGCCCAGTCATCGAGAAGAACCGGCAAGAAACTCGATCTGGTTTATCTTTTCATAATAACTAACATTTTTTTTTATTATTACAACATAATAGACACTATAAAGCTACATTCGTTTTTAGTGGTTGCACAGAGAGAGGCGTCACTTCCAGACGTCGCTATCGTTCACATACTGAAGCAGCAGATTAGCAGAACACGTGCACCATGAAATAAACTAGAGTTGAAAAAGTAATTCAAAATTAATACGTAACGCCATCTATTAGATATCTATAAAAGTCAGTCCTATAGTTTCCTGTCAAAGCTTTTAAAGCGCCATCTGTTTAAGACTGATAAAACTTATATCTAATAACAATAATCAACATTGACAATCATTTAATTAGTAATTAAAAAATATTATGGTCATTAATCGAAATATTTTATTTTTTATTTTATTATGTCAAAAGCAGGCTAACGAACAGATGGGTCACCTGATGTTAAGTGAACACCATCATCTATGGGGGAAGGGAAGGGAAAGGAGAAAGGGGAAGGGAAAAGGGAAAGGGTCGGCCTCCGACGCTCTCACTGACCGAACGAAACGCAACAATGCAAGCACTGTTACTTCTCGTCGGTGTTCTGTGAGAGGGTGGTACTACCCTGGGCGAGCCGACCCATTCATGCTGAAACTAGTAATAGCTACAGCGTGGCTCTACCACCACAAATTATCTTATCACTCAATTTGGATTAAATTATAGAATGTACATAATTTTTATGAAAATCGGTTGTATAGTCTCGGCGTTCACCATGAACAAACATCATGACACTGGATTTTTATATGTTTAGAAGATGTCATGCACGAATCCAAATATCGATACATTTTTTATGCATACGGACCAGACAAGCAGTCCTTGCTTAAACATGTAATAAAACTGCGTGTACAAGACACATTACTTTTGATTCCTATCTTTTTTTTTTTTTTTATAGGTGCACGGCAAAATGACTGCACTGTGCCTGATGGTGAGCACAGTACAATCCAAAAACAACGGCGACCACCGAGTGATATACTATCCATCGCCGGTCGCCGCTGTCATGCCGGTCTGCGAAAACCTGGATATGCACAGGCTGATCCCGAAACGCGACCCTGTCACTATGATGGCCTTTTTCGTCATATACATGGTGGTTGCGACCACGCTATTTTCACTTCTCAGAATCGGATTCGGTGTTCGCATTTATCAATATTATTTCATTAAATTAATATTAGATCATAAAATTTTGCATTCATATTATCAGGGGTACAACAAAATAATCCCAAGGAGGGTTGATGTCAGGCAGGCGGCCGATCGTAAAAATTAAGCCAAATCATACACAACAACATGACAAGCATGTTGTACCGACCCTACTTATGTGGGATAAGGGTAAGAAG